>JBBPCZ010038139.1:0-13455 GCA_037974445.1 Brycinus macrolepidotus
TTGTTTAAAGTGTTTGCAAACCAAATGTTATTGTACTTTTGTTCATATAGCAGTACTTTTAAAATAAAAGTGCGCAATACACAACTTTTGAATTCATTATTGAATTTTGCATATAACAATGCGATTAATCGCGATTCATCGCAGAAAATCATGCGATTAATCGCGATTTAAATTTTTTATCATTGCCCAGCATATATATATATATATGTGTGTGTGTGTGTGTGTGTGTGTGTGTGTCAGTATCCATGTCGGTAAATGTGTCATTTGGGTTGTATCTCACAAACCTTGCTATTTGATCTGCCATAATCCAGCACTCAGCAAATCAAACAAATTACAGTTCAGTATATAGAAGTATATCAGGTTCAACACTCTCTGCAAATCAGTGCCTTCTACAGTGTATACTGGATTACAGGGGATTAAAGATATGTACAACAAACAAGGAAGGCTGTTAGATTGAGTGAATGTGAAGACCAAATCTTTTTTTTGGTCTGCTGGGATGAACTGAGTATCACCACACCAATCCTGGTAGTAATGTAGATGTATTGTTTTTTTGACTTTGTTTTCTCCTAGCATTATACCACAAAGGGGAAAATCACACAGCAATTGTTCAGTCAAATGTACAGCACTGTGTCCCCGTATTTTTGACCTGCCCTCAACAGCTTCATTCAGAGAGTGAATCATCAACAGTGTGTCCAAAAGTGTCCAGACATTAATTCTAATTAGTCTGTTCTGCTCTTTTAAGGTGCACGATAGCTACCAAAGACATTGTACTCCCACACCTAATATAATCTCCACAGAAAAGCCTAACATAGCCAAAGTAATAAAGCTGGTTACACCTTGCATTTACATGCATTTCTTGTCTGGATCATATATGGGTATACTTTGGCAAGATTTCATTTATACTTTTCACTAAAATGCCTCCCTGGAGTCACTTCTCTAGAGTTAAATATACTTAAAAAATCTGTTTAAGCACAGCTTAAAAAAAGCAAAACTAAATGCAAATAAAATGTATTTACTTACAGAAAAATAGTAAAATAGCAGGACAGGTTTTGATCACGCTGTGGTTTTGAGAGTTGTACTACTGCAAATGCGTGTGCAGGCTCCGGTGCGCTCCGTGCAGTAGCGGAAGGTTAACAGGTTAATGTTGTTATATGTATGGATCCTGAGCTATGGCCGGAGAAAGAGAGCCAGGCAAACTCACTAACAAACTGCCAGCTGCACAGTCCGCTTCTGTAGATCTGGTAGCCAGGCGTGGGGCACCCTCACTCGCGTGGAGATGGTTTGGATTCAGGAGGGTGGACGTGGCTCAAACCAGCCCAATTAGCCAGCAATGTGGGAAAGCGGTTGCAGTGAAAGACGCCGCCAAACCTATTTCACCATCTCCGGACTAACCCCCCGGACTCAGTACAGAGAGTATGAAAAGCTTCGGGGGTCCGTTAAATCCACGATAGCGGTAACGGCAAAAAACAACCCCAGCAGCAAACTTTACGCGCTGCTCTTTACGTCTCTGTTATAACGCTATAATGCTTCCGGCGCCCATGGCTAAAGATATGGTGCCAGTCCAAGTGGTTGAGAAAGATGGTTTTAAAGAACTTCTGAACATATTACACCCAAGATACACACTGCCTGGCCACAAGTATTACAGTAAAACAGCTCTGCCTGAACTGTATGACTTCAGTCACCAAACTCTGGCGGAGAAACTGAAGAACATGACACATTTCGCCACAACAATGGATTTCTGGTAGAGTAGAACATCCGAGCCATACGTTTCACTGACACTACTTTTTTGCAGACATCCTACTTGCCAGACGAACACATAGGTGTTTCCTAGCTGTAATATTTGACAGAATCACAGATGACGTGCACGTGCATCTTTTATTTTTGGCAAAGATTTTTCAAGTATCTTTGGGCAAAATTGGACAGAATTTGATGGAAAAAAAATCTAAAGACCAAGTTAATTTTATACCTTTGTGCAATATTGGACCGAAACCGAATAATTCGTTTACAAATGCTGAAATTGTTTGTTTTTTTCTTGTGCAGAATTAGACAGAATTGAAATGGCTGACTTTTGGTCTTCCATATGTAAGGGAGTGAATTATGTGTTTGTCAGATGGCGTATTTTTGATTGTTGCTTTTTCATACCAAATAATTAACATAAGAGCAGGGCTTATGAATGTTTGTAAGAACTCAGTTGTGGTGAGTAAAAAACCCACTCAGCTGCACTGTTTGATTTCAGAGTTCACACAGTTATTGTTTTTATGCCAGTTTTAATAAATTCAACAAGACCTGCTGTTTCTTATCTACCATTAGTAAATGACAGTAAATATTGTATTCAGCAGAGAGAGCAGGTACAAAATAAGACTTAAAAGTTTTTGGAATTTTTAAAATATCGTCAAATTGTCGTTGTCGGAAAAATGGCAAAAAATATCGTGATATCAATTTTTGTCTATATCGAACACCCCTAGTCCCTGACCACCTAGGAACGAGGATGATTCAACTGAGTGATCCAATTGTAATTCGACAGCAAAGCATCTTGGGTGTGTTTACATCTTGCTGTGAAATCCAAGTGTGATCTGAACACTGAAAACATACTGATACAAGGTGTAGGCAGTCTCTATGAATCACTCTGAAGCAGGTGAGCCTGGAGGTGTATAGAGCCCCCCAGCACTGGAACTGTGCTCTCTGCAGTGATAGAAGACCATCCAATTTCTTCGAGATAATTATTTGTTATTCAAGTCATTCAGCATCAGTAATTAACCTCATGAATGCTCTTGTGGCTGAACACAGCGAAATCCTCACAGCAATGTTCCAACACCTTGTGTAAAACCTTTCCAGAAGAAAGAGTTATGAGTGGGAAGTAATGATTCATGTTTGTGGGAAGACTGCGGGTGTATACGTGGGTCGGGTGAGCATAGGTTAACATATGCCTAAAAGTAAAACACTACAGAAAACTGCCCGTGTGATCCCTTAACACTAAATTAAATTAAAGCTAAGCTAGATTTTATACACTTTTTCATGTGAACGGTGTCACATTAAAAGCTTGTTTCTTGATTTTTGTGCCATTTGCGAATCTTTCTTGTACATTATGTGACAAATAGAAAAGAAAATACTTCATAATGTCTTGTTCCCTTAACATACAGTAAAGTTAATATAAAGTAACCATTTCAGAGACAGAAAGGTTTTGTTACGAGAGCAATGACTTTTGGGCTATTGCAAAAAAGACTGGCAAATTAATTTGAGCACACAAGAATACACACAAGATATGCGGAGATAAAAACAAAAAGGAATGGCGTAAGTCCCAAAACACTATTCACACGTTCAAACACTCATGGAGTGTTTTGGTAAGTCTTCTCATTCTAACCTGATGTTCTTGTGATATTGCAAACACTTCACATCTGTGGCTCCGGCGCATACGGAATGGCTGCTGGTTGCTGGAACAACAGAGGAGAGCCGGCATTTGACCCAGCACTTTTCAAAGCACTAGAGCAATGACCCACCACTTTACAATTGAGTGCAGGCTTCTTATTTTGAAACAAAAACCTTCACTCCGCAGACCACAGACCTACAGTCAAACTCAATGGCAGATGGAAGCAGGAATCAAGAACCAGTTCCAAACTGCCTGATGCATCAGAATCATATGCCTCCAAGGTTTTTGATTCTATTTGTCGACCCTGGCATGTTTTTCACGTCGCAAAAACTCACGTGTCATGACATCAAACTCTGTGTCGAAACTCCTGGAAACTTTTAACAAGGAGCAATGGCAGAAGAAAAGGAAGTGGTCCAAAGCATGGTTTCATTTCATTAAGAAGTACAAAAACAGTGCTGTAAAATGATCATTTCTAGGGTGGAAACACCAGCAGTACGCTGAAACGCAGCACGGGCTAAAATTCCAGGAATCTCAGTATTGGACACTCTACGCACTAGAGGTTTAATGATACAGTCAGTCCCTGATTCAAAACCTTCACAATAAGGGGTTCATGATCCGATGATCAAAATTTGAATGAAGAAATATTACACTCCTACTATGCACAAGCAGCACCGAGCAGCATGTCTATTGTAGAGGGTAAATATCCTATGCCATAATCCTATGCTATAATAACATAAGTGCAAGGCAGGCGGGCTTAGCAGATTTGATCTTTTCACTAAGAAAACCTACATGAAAACAAATCATATTCTCCAAATACTCTCTCAAGCTCATTTTTCGGCAGAAGAAGAACTGCAGAAAAATTAGTTTTCTATTTGTTTTAGGCTTATTCCTGTTTAAAAAAGAGTACTGTAATTTGCTCAAGTGTTACTAGGTACACATGCCTATTTGTTCTAAAGAAGAAGTAGACAGTTTTACATTTGTTGTCAGTGATATCCTTCCAGAAAAGAAGCACTGTAATTTATTTCAACATATTCAAACGTTATTAAGCAGACAATCTCCACGGTGTTCAGACTCGACACTGACACTGAAAGCCTGTATTGGCCCTTTTTTCCCCTACTCAGAAAGTTAATCGGGAATCGATTAAGGGAATCGCTAAAGAATCAGACCAATAAGCAGAGTGGACAACGGCACTGCTCTCAATAAATTCTCATCAATTCCCATGTCAATGTGTTTCAGATGGGGGGCTTTGGTAAACAATGAAACTTGTGTGACTTATGACTCGCTCAGTGAGTGGACTGCCTCTGTAAAGATGCAGCAGGATGTCCCCCGATCAGGAGTTTTATGAATGGAACCCACTCGCCCTGCCGCACTGTTACAGAAAGACTTCGCAGCTTGAACCTGCTCCGCCAGGAAGGTCTGGATTGAACAGACAACAAGGGAATGGGTGCCTAAAAGCAAAGACCTGTAAGAGCTTAAAGGTCCAGATACCAGAGGAGGATGCTAGGGCATCCAAGGCTCCAAACATACAGGCTAACGGAGGGAAGTGCAGGAGCACCCGAAGCTCCAAACATAAAGCATAAAGGGAGACAATGGAATGCCCGGAGATACCAGAGGGGGGAGTCGGGGCACCCAGGCTCCTGGAGGAGTTGACAAGGCTCGGAATGGCTAAGCGTAGAAAGATTCAGAGTGTGAAGATACCAACTGACCCTCAGCATATCCTTTCTACCCATGCGCAACCTAAGGCTTTCACATGGCTAGGTCTAAGGGTGCGGGAGGACTCGAGCATGGAGACGCCAACTGACCATTGACTAGTCCTATCTAACATACCATAGGCCTTCTCCAGGCTAAAGGAGCAGAGGTGTCAGCCCTATGGCTCCCTCTGCTGGCAAGAAAGGGAGGAGCCAACGATCCGGCCCCGTGCTGGACCCCTTACATCCTCAGCTCACTTACCTGATAAATGCTTTTAATGTGATTCACTAACTAATACGGTCACTTGGTCACAGTTTACGTTATCAGGTTATTAGAACTGTAGTAGTATTGTAGATGTTCTTCAGAGATGTGAACTATCTGAGAGGAACCCATTGAAACATAGAGGGTGAAAATATCCATATGATGCTGTTTCTGTCTGTGATTTTGTGATTGTCTTTCACTAAGATTCATGCGAATCTTAATTAGGTTATCCAGCACACTCAATCTGTTGCGATGTTTTTGTTTCTTTCCCATCGTTCTTTTTCTTGCCATTGTACAATCACTGATAAAACTTGGTATTTTAAATGATACTGAATCATTTTGAAATTCCAACAGAACAATAGTGCCAAACCAAGTAGTCAAATAATCAGGATTATAAATGGCCAAACAATGAAAATGGGGCTAAATGAGTAATGACATCAAAAACCGCAGAACACTTGAAATACTGAAAAAGCTAAAAGAAAGTGTTTATATACATCAAATATGTGCCTCTACGCCAAGAAATGTCTGAAGTGTGTGGCCACCAGGCTCTGTTTCTTACTGAAAGAGAGTACAACAGTTTAAAATATTATCAAGGTATCTGCAGACATCAGCAAATGTAATGCAACTTAGGAATATTTAATGCCTTCAAAGATTGAGAAATTTTTGATGCTGCTTTGAGCCAGTCTTTTCATGAACATCTCAAGGCCATACATATGTTTACTGCAGAAATCTATGTTTTCTAAGCAGCCTGATTACCACAGCTATAATAATACTAATCTATGCCAGCACTTCTATGGGAATTTGAATGTTTTGCTAGTACCAAGTTAGTAGTAGTGTTCACTTCCCACACAGGGTTTACTACAACCTAGGGCAGCTTTGCCTAAACACAGACATTTGAAGCATCTGAAGCTTGCAACAGATATTTAAGTGACAGATTCTATATTTTCAGTGTTTCTGTTTTACAGTGAATCTTTCGGTAATGTCATGCAGTACTAATACTGGCTAATACAACTACTAATATTGAAAACATCTGTCAGAACGATAGCTGTATTAGTTAAACACAACCTCTTACTTCATACACAATTTGTAACACTAAATATTCAATTTTTCTCCATGTGCATGAAATGTGTGACTACAATCCTTTATAAATTTGTGAGATCCTGATGTTGTGGGCTGAGGGCTGTAAGTTAAGACATCCCACCTTTTATTTTGTGACATTGTTTTCCAACAATCGCTCAACAATCACTGCAAATCATACACACAAAATGTATACGGGCATATATGGCTGCCAGTTTCGTCATCATCTTGTGCAGTCTGTGTTCTTCCAGACTGGCAAATGAGAATACAAGTTAGCCTTGGGCAAACTGACAATAACATGTTAGCAGCTAGAACTGAAAAACTCATCCAACATTTTGATCAAGTTAACAGCAAAAAAAGCAGTATCCAACCTAGAACAAGGCAATGACTTGAAGAGGAAAGCACTTCACCTAAAGAGTCATGCCTCTGTGAACAGAAAGCTAAAAAAGAGAACGAATACAACAGAAAGCACAAACATAGCTAAAGACTAGGAGCAAAGGATAAAGTCACACACATGTCTGACTTCACCTTTAACAGAAGCACAACATTACCTTCAACTAGCTGAAAATGAAAAATAAATTACTACAAGAAGATACAGAGCTCACGCTAAAAGTGATTTGTTAGGATGAGCTAATGTTGCTAATGGGCTAATTAAAGTTCACCATGTTACATTATTAAAGACAGTCCTTAGAACATCCTTAATCGTATTAGTTCTGCTTATTTGAAGTATTTGGGAGCTGCTCCAAAAAAAGACTGATCATTTAGTAGCTCATCCTCCCAGCTAATTACATAAAACTGGTAAATTAGGATTTCATTCTGTAAACATAGCTTTCAGGTAAAAAAAAATACCACCAGCTTGCTTTGCAATCCCATTCGCACATAGCTCATCGAAATGATAAACAGTCTAAAAAGGTATGATGTGAATCAATATTCATTATTATACCACTTATTTTGGCACTTACATCTTCATGTGCAAGACATTTTAAATTCCATTTAATTTTTTTAAAAGTCTACAATAACAATAAGTTACAATAAATATTGTTATTCTTCATTTGTTTACCATTATTTAAAAAAAAAACAGTAACAAAGCAACATTTAGGTTAATGAATATTATATTCATATGAATAATCCACTATCAGAATATTTCTTTTCTATCTCTGATATTATTTTTGCATTGAGAAAATTGGCAGCTTTGACTATCAACTGATTGGATGAGTATAAGGCTGAAAAAGCTGAGTCAGACTCAGATAAAATCAGCCATTACAGCATTTGTGCCGCAAAAACCTAGTAAATACACAAAGTAAGCATAATTATTTCACCTAGTTATATACTTGTAAAACATTAATTCATTCATTTTCTGTAACCGCTTATTCCTTACTAGGGTCATGGGTACCCAGAGCCCATCCCGGGGTCTACGGACGCGAAGCAAGGACTCACCCTGGGCGGTGTGCGCCAGTCCACCTCAGTCCACACACACGGTCAATGTAGAATCCCCAATTCACCTGATGCGCAAGTCTTTGGACTGTGGGAGAAACCAGAGATCCCGGAGGAAACCCACACCACCATGAGGAGAACATGCAAACTACACGCACACGCGGCCAGGACCCGGATTCAAACCCCCAACCTTGGAGGTGTGAGGCAACAGTGCAACCCACTGTGCCACCATGGGGCCCGCGTGTAAAACATATTGATTAAAAGTTCCAGGACTGCGGCACATGGTTTTGATAAGAGAGGGGAAAGAGACAAGCAGACAAGCAGACAACCGAATCAGAATCAGAAACCTTTATTGATCCTGGAGGAAACTGCTTAACAGAGACCTGAGTCCCATTCACACCAGCAAGAAATTTTGCCCATTTTAATAAACGATTATTAAAATATCAGTTATTTTTACGCCTTCATGGTTGCAGCAATCATGTAGCCATTTTTGTGACTGATAGACTGTTATGACTATTTTGAGCCTAAACACATTTTTGGATGAGCTGATTTTAAGGGAAAAAAAACTGCTGGGGTCTGTTCAGGAGGCTCCTGGGACTGCACAGTCTGTTACTGCCCCGGGAAACGGGGGAGAGGTGATGCGTATCACGCAGGACTTACGCATTCTATTGCCTTCAATCACCATTCGCTGTCTTGTTGTGTCTACTATACAATCTCTAGGGTTTCAAGAAAAATGTATTCACTGCAAAACTACTCATCGCAGAAAAATCCACTGAAATTAATATAATTTTGATCATGCAATTTTCCCTACAAAAGCTAGTGTGACTGGACCATCAGACTAACAATTCACTTATTACACATTACAAATACTAATAATTAAATCATAATTCATCTGTACTTGGGCCTCCATGTATCTACTATCTACTTCCCTCTATCACCTCTAAGCACAACATATTGTGATAATATACTCTCTCAATTTTCTCCTACCCCAAAACGATAATATTTTCTATTGGTATCTTTCGCAAAGACCCTTCTGCTTTTTAAAAAAATGAACATCTCAGGTAATGCAGTAGGTTATATATTACACAGAGCCATCTCAGCTTTACCTCCTCCCTCTCTCTTTCTCTCAGGCACACACTTCTGGCAGCTGAGAGTAGAGGTAGGAGTAGAGTGTGATGGATCACCATCCCCTACTTATCACCCCACGACCCTTCCGGTTCTTTGATTGGCTGAACACTTGCCCACAGGCATGATGGGAGTCTGACTCATTCCCTAATGGCTGAAAGTAAGCATCTGACTCGCTGACACCTCCGGCAAAGTTAAACATTCTGAGTCAGAACAAAGTTACTGAAATGCATGAAAAGTTTAAAAAATGAAAAGCTTTGGGCCCCATTGTTGTGTGTACTCGACATGAAACTGAGCTCCTAGCGGTAGGGGAAGAGGCCGGTTTCTGGTACATTCTGAGTCAGAGTTGCTATTATCAGGCAGAGAGACAGAGAGACAGAGTCAGAGAGAGTTGTGGTACAATAAAGTCACTAGAATGTTATGACAGAACAATGTAAAAACAGTGCCTTTTTCATAACAACTGAACAGTTACTGGAAGGGGAGCTATTTTTAGGAGGCCCCTTCCAGAAGACTCAAACCCTACTGTGGTCTATTGGTCAAAAATGCCTGAAATTATTCTAGGATTATCACAATGCCCCCCAACCCCCGTATCTCATTCTTATTCTCTGTCACTTATTTTTCCTCTTTCACCTCTTTCTGCTCTAGGTGAGTCATGTATTTGTGGGTTTGTTGGAAGAATGTATTTGTAAACAGTTTGGTGCCACACTATGGGAATACTCAGCTGGCACTATGAGACATCAGATTGGGGACAAACACCTTACAAACTAGAGGTGGGCGGTACAGCAAAAAGTTAAATGATAAGTGGTACCTTCAAGTTTAGAGATGTCACAAAAAAAACAACACTTTGGTGTCGAGTTGATGTAAAAGTAGTAGTTTTCTACAGTATCAGTAACACAGAGCAGACACTGCAGACAAAGGGGAACTGAGGAATGTCCACAGATGCTGAGAGCAAAACAATGCAATGATGGTGTTTAAATGTGCTTCTGCAGCAATGGCGCTACCAAATAACACCAATCTAGAGCAACAAAATTTACTGAAATCCTTAAATTTCAGAAGAAATGATAAAGGCAACGGTAACATTGCGAAAACACTGTCAGTCATTTCAAACTGAAAATACTCCTAACCAGAAATACACTAAATGCTGATATTTTGGTTTGAAATTACTAGCATGTGACATTTGATATGGCTTAGTTATAAACCCCTATTTTTACTAGGTGTCTTTTTCAGGCAGGGCGGTAGACCCTTAAAAGTGTAGAGTAGACATGGTGTCAACAAACATGCGCGGGGCCAAAGTGCTATCCTCACTCAGAATACTTTTTTAAAACCAGTAAACGCACTGCACAATGAAGAAGCATTCGAGTAAGAATTTCATTGTACCTTGTAAACTGTACTCTGTGCATATGACAATAAATCTTTGAATCAATTAAATACAATGACGGCTCATTTTTCTAAGTCATTTGCACCAGTTTAAGGTGCAAATCAGATTTCTCGCATCTTCCTTCGTGTTATGACAGAAACTGACTCACAATAAACATGCAGTTTATGGGCAGTTTACGGGTAAATAGTGAGTGGAGATATTACACATGTGGCTGATTTTAAATTCCGATCAACCTACTAAAGTTTAAGCGACTTGCGGAGGCTGAGTTTGAGTTTATTTTTTCCTGCCTTTTAAATTTTGTATGTATTGATACATACACCTGGCTCTGAGTAGTTTCTCTGCATTTATTTTAAGGAAGTACATTTGTGAGTGATTAGCAGTTTAATCACAATCAGTTAAATTACATCAGAAGAATTCATGAGTGACTGAATGCTTTATATTTCATACCAGGCCAAAAGAATATTTGCATATATTTCTGTACAAATGTACTAGAGACATGTTTATACTTTCCTAAATCAATACTAAACGCTTTTTTGTCAAGCCTTCAAGAACACACAATTTTTTTGTCTTTTACAAATCCCTATTTAGGGGAAACCATATACCACCACGTAATATTTCAGTGCACCCAGCTCAAACGTTTGTTGAAAAATGTGATTAAATGCAAGATTAAAAGACTACAGCTAGGCCCTGCTCACTCTGCTACACATCACCATATCACACTGTTATGCCAGTGATCAGACCGCTACTGCACCTAAATTTAATGAAAAAACAGAATGAGAATTTAACTGGCCAAAATATGTGCGCATACAACAAAAACAAACGCTAGTAAGTTAACTTTGCCAGTTACATCTTAATGTCTCATCCTAACTGTCTCTCATACAAGAAGAGCTATTGACCAGGCTATTTAATGATAGGGGAAACACTGCATATTTTCTCTAGCCGGTCATAGTGATTTCAGTGGACCTAACCAGGTGTTCTTATGGGTCTTATTAGACCTCGCTCAGGTTTGTAATTCGCTAGCTGTTGCTGGACTAAGACATCGCTCTCTGTTGTGTGTTGTGGACACGCACCATGATTGACAGAGAAGTATATCTGCCTCTTTGGCCTGATAGGTTGAATGTTGGGTGGTCCACTTCATTTGTTTTTTATTGCTTTCACGGAGCCTGGGGCAGCCACGGAGAGCAGATTTTTTCCTCCGAGTGTATGTTGTATGCTGCTGGAATGTTAAGACAATTTCAGCAAATATTACAAAAATTGTTTTGACTAAAAAAAATCACTGACCCCTCCACTTTAAGCATGGGAAAATCACTGTAATGCACAGCCCTGAGTGGCTTATTGCATTGACATCACTGTTTGTAGTTTACCAGCTCTCTACAATTGTTCTAAATCTCCTTTTTTTTTTCTATTGCTCAGTGTTATAAAATTACTAAAGGTGCCTGGGAAGTTATATTGTTATATTGTTATATGCCGCCCACCCCTATTTTTATCCTTCCAATGTGTAATCAAACACAAACCTAACAGCAAGATGATGAATGGTCGGAAACCTGCTTATGACCATCTTTTTATTGGGTCATGGTTTGCGAGTGTGTGTGTGTGTGTGTGTGTGTGTGTGTGTATGTCACTGTTCCTAAAAAGGCAGAAGTATTCCTGCAGAGGTTTGTCTCGAGGAAAGGAGTGGAGCAGCAGGTCAAAGCAACAAAGACCAGACGCCTTTCAGACCGTAAACACTGTGTTCCTACTGCAGCCTTCTACTTCACAGCACAAACACACACAGGCACACTTAGACATACAAACATTCTCACTCACACTACACACACTCGCAGAGGAAAACATCTATCACCTTCTCTGGCAGTTCTGCTGCTCAGTGCCAGTTCGACGAGTGTGTGTGTGTCAGTAAAGACCTGAAGAGCATGACCTAACCATCATCTAAAGCTTCTACCCAGCTCCTACTTATGCAACTGCAGGTAGGAGTTTCAAAAGCAGCTAAAAATGCTTGATCGCCCACACTGGTTCATCATCTGTGCATATCAGAGCACACCAACACACCGACAAAGGAGAGAGGGATGGAAAGGGATCACAAAAGTAGTCCAAATAATGCAAAACTATATTACAGTAAAACAATGAGCAATTCACAATGAACGGCTAAGTAGATGTCAAACCACTAGTAAATGTTTGTTTAGGATATCCATGAGTGTTTCACTAATCTAACACTTAACTTCAAGCCCTGAAACAACACTGTTATTACAGATCTGCAAGAACGTACATTCATTTTCTGGAAAAAAAACAAAACAAAAAAAAACATCTATTTTTTCTATTATTTAGACTCCACCTCCAAAAAAATTGACCTATTCATGCTCCACCACCAATGCATGCTTTTGTCAACAAGTGTTGCAAGGTTGGACAAGCTTTGCAGAACATTAGTTAACATCCTAATAAATCGAATGAATTTAGGTTGGAATTTAAATTGAGTTTCATAAAACTGAGTTTCCAGCATAGCTAATGATCTGAACTACGTGGCAGAAAGCAGGCATGTTGGAAAAAACCATCGATGTGACACAACACATCTACAGATGAACATCATAACACTGCGCTCTTATCTACATTTACAGTATTTGGCAGGCGCTCTTATCCAGAGTGACGTACATCCGTGCTTTGTAGTCTACAAGAAAATTGACCCCCCATACTAGTAAAGCCAGTCTTAAAATTACGAGCTGCTAGAAGACTAAGATTCTACAGAGACGAAGTTAGTACTCCTCCAGGACCCTATCAAATCATATATATCAAAAATTTCAAAATATCTACAATTTGAAATATGTTCATAAATGGGCTCATAAAATGGCACTTTTTATAACCACTAGCATTAATAATCTGTTCTTATATTATTCCTGTTACAGTTGCTTGTTAGTTTATTGTAATAGTTTACTTATCATTCTGTTTGCACTATTACTATTTTATTTTATTTATCTGCTTTTGGTACTTGTTAGTTTTTTTGTAATAGCTTACTCATTATTCCGCTTGCTCTATTGCTATTTTTTTTTATTTTTTTCCCCCCTCCTAAAACTCTGTCTTATCCTTATTCCTCTTGTTGCAATGAGTGCATGTTTATGACAAAAGAATTTCCCTC
>JBBPCZ010038176.1:0-13453 GCA_037974445.1 Brycinus macrolepidotus
TATTCTGTAAAGCTGCTTTGTGACAACTTGGTTGTAAAAAGCGCTATATAAATAAAATTGAATTGAATTGAATTGATGTGCATTTTGACATTAGGGGTGGCTAAACTTTTGCACACAGTTATATGAGTGGACAAAATAAACTCCATCAGAATGTGTTAATTACTGTCAATCACTCAATGATTAACACTTATTTTCACTGTGCGAACTCACATCCACATGAGGCTGAACAGGAAAATCATGTGATCTCCAGTTTTCTTCACCGATGTCCAGTGAAAGCAACTGTGGCTGCAGTCAGATGTATCAGGAGTAAGGATGACTTGGAATACAAGGATGGGTGTGGACAGTTTTGTGGACTGGTGTGAGCTGAATCAGCTGCAGCTCAACATTAACAAGACCAAAGAACTGGTGGTGGACTTGAGAAGATCACAATCTCCTCTCACTCCCCTGTCCATTAGGGGGGTGGATGTGGAGATTGTTCAGGACTACAAATACTTGGGTGTGCACAATGACAACAAGCTGGACTGGTCTAAGAACTCTCTGGCAACATACAAGAGGGGTCAAAGTAGGCTGTACTTCCATCCATGTTGCGGATGTTCTACGAGTCTGTAGTGGCCAGTGCCATTTTCTATGCTGTGGTGTGCTGGAGTGGCAGCATGAACGTAGCAGACACAAAGAGACTCAACAAACCGACCAAGAAAGCTGACTCAGTGGTGGGTGAGGAACTGGACAACGTGGAAACTGTGGGTGAAAGGAGAACATTGCCTAGACTTCAGTCCACTCATGGACAATGCTGATCACCCACTCCACAGTGTGGGGGACGAACTGAGAAGTACCTTTAGCCATAGACTCACCAGCTTAAAGAACTCCACTGAACGCCACAGGAAATCCTTCCTTCCTACCGCCATCAGAATCTACAACTCCTCTCTCTGTCGCACATCCACACAATAATCTGTGCAATAGCCTGTTGTTTCTTGTTGTGAAATTTCTTACCGGGTCTAAATAACATTATGTGTATGACTATGTGCACTATTTTTGCTATGATGTGCAACAGTCTACCATGTGCAAACTGGTGCAATGTTCTTATCGGGTGTTCAAACATTACGTACAATATCTCATGTGCAGTTGTCTTACCATGTGCAATATCATGTGACATTTTCTAAATGGGTGCTGAATCACTTCATTACATGCAAAATGTGCAATAGTCTTACATTTGCAATATCACTACTTATGTTAATATTACATTTCATTACTTAATATTACAACTGATCTCTACTAAGTGCAATAACATATTCCAAACTACCATTTGTGTCGGTAGATTTCACTCAGCTGAGTTACTTATCTAAAGTATTTATAGCGAACATTTCTGTATGTAGCATAGTGTATTTTCATATTGAGTTTTTTCTACAGATTTTTATTTAGATTTTATTTAGACTTTATTTTTATATTGTTCTTGTCTCTGTGTCTCTGTATGTCTTTGCAGTCATTACATAAGCAATTTCCTCCAGGATCAATAAAGTTTTCTGATTATGATTCTGATATCCCACCCAGTGAGAGTACATGTCATATGCACAGATGAGCCACATGATTAGGTCCAAGTACCTTGAATCTACTCTCTATTTTATCAGCTCCACTGACCATATGGTGCACTTTGCAGTTTGCAATTAAAGACCGTAAACCATCTGTTTCCATCTCCTCACTGGTGGTCCTGTGGGTGCCCTGAGCATTGATAAATGGAACTACATTGCTCAGGACACCTACAGGAACAACAGTGAGCAGGTCTTATTTGGGTGGAGGATCATTCTAACATGGTGGTGGGGCTGATAAAATGAACAATGACAAAAGGCACTTCTCCAAAGGTATACAGGAACCGTGCTGTACTTAAACTGTACTGTGATGTTACAGAAGTTGTAGCAGGTTTTGATTTTCTACTGTATCTCAGTCCGATAACGGTGTTTCTGACAAGGCTTATTGGTGTATATACATATATACAGTTGACAAGAGGTGAAGGACAGCACAGCTGCAGAGAGTGAACTTAATTTGAAGAGAAGTTTATTGTACAAAGATAGACTTAAATACAGTCCAATCCACAAGTCCAAAAGAAGTCAACAGTTAAACAGGCTAAGTCGATACACGTATAGGCAAACCAGCAAACGGAACAGTCACAGGGATACAGCGAGGCTTGTAACGTAAAAACAGGCAAAGTTCGTATCAGAGACCACACAGTTAATCCACAGGGTAATCTAAAAGGCGAAATTCAAACACAAACAAGTCCAAAACACGAGTAATCCACAGAGGTAAAGGCAAAGAGAAAACCAAAACAAACGGGAGGAAGATTCATTACAGAACACCGATGTGGAGTAACGTCCGTGTTTAAATAGCGCTCTGGAGAAAGGTTCTGAGCGCGTGTATGGGGGAGTGACCAAGGGGCGGGGCTAAAACTCCAGGAAACGTGATCTATAGGATGAACGTGGGGGTGTGTTTGTTGCTGTCATGACCAAGGGGTGTGGCTCACACTCCGGGGAACACGATCTATAGGATGAACGTTGGGGTGTGTTTGTTGCTGTCGTGACCAAGGGGTGTGGCTCACACTCCGGGAAACACGATCTATAGGATGAACGTGGGGGTATGACTGGATTCGTGACAACAGTCAATGATTCAAAGTCCTCCTTGTTCTTATTTAAACAGCTTGTAGAATGGTGCTCCGAGTTAAGATCTTGAGGGGAACTGGAACTTTCCACCAGTATTTGAAGGAGAAGTCTACAATTGCTAATTCTTCACAGCAACATAAAGCACACACGCAGCTGGGCTCCAGCCTGGCCAGTTATCTGACTTTTTCTTTTCACTCCTTGAAGTGGACATTGTTGACCTCTAACGTGCAGCCAGGTTTGGGATTGATGCTTTATCAACCTTAAACCACTGATGACCTTCGGAAGTCTTTCCGTGTTGTATTTCTTTTGTCTTGGGTCTGGTGTCAATGCCCTCCATCCCTGACTCTGCTTACACATACAAAATTAATTACTTTAACGTTCCAGACCATTAGCCGACTGACATTGTCATTGCCCTCAAGTCACTGTTAGAGAGAAAATGTGTTTTCAACACCAGCACTTGTTTTTTTAATTTTCCAGCCAGCACTCAAAAAGTTTAGAGTGTTCTGGCTTGAGGTCACATTCTTCAGCCGCTGATGGTGGTCTAAGTAATGCTACATCAGCACCACCGGGACGCACTCCAAAGTAGAAAAGACTTGGACTTTGAAGATATTAAATATAATATATTTTCGTAGAATTCTTAGTCACATGCCATTTACCTCATTTAGTCATATACTCATATAGTCTGTGGGATTCTTCTCTGGATGGCTTCAACAAAGAAGTAAAAAAAAAAATGATTTGGCAGCATGCATGATCTGTGCAAAAGACAATTTGACTGTGACGCTTCCACCAAGGGAAAGGTGGTGGGATGAGAAAGTAATCAGAGAACCGGAATGATCTAAGAACTGAATCACAGGTTTATGGAGTCTTTCAGGCACTCACCCCAACTGACTGCCCCAAAGGGAGTTGCAAGTGGACAGCTCGGGTCCAGTGGTGGACAGAGACTAAGTAAATAAAACTGCATTTTCAGTGCCAGTTCACATGTACAGTGCTTGTCTTATTGTTTCCCATTTATAAAAGAGACACGCTGTAGTTTCACACATGTAAAAATGTGTCTCGAATGTAAAACTGTGTTAAAGACTAATTTAGCAGACTCTTTGTAATTGATTTTATCAGGCTCTCTGGGGGCCAACTGGACCATATTCTGTCCTGTAAATACAAACAGAACAGACTGGGCCAAAAACATTGGCAAGAAGGATAAAATCAGTGTTTAAATGGGGCCAGCCAGGTCCCTCATGGAGAGGACAGTGCAGGGGACAGCGAGGGACAGGAGGTGCTGGGGTCGGATCTGTGGAGATCAGAAAGCTGGTCAGGAGGGTGCATAGGAAGTTGATTGTCCAGGTCAGGGGATGGATGCTGGCAAAGCTCAACTGTATACAGTTTGTCCTCTACTATTCAAAAGTTTGGAATCATTTGTCATATTATGAATTTATACTCAAACAATGAAGATGTTATGAATACCAGGTGCCAAAAGAGGGTTTAGTCAATATTTTAAACATGTTGGGAGAAAGATATTATAAGTTATGATCACTCTTTTAGATTAAACTGACTCAGATTTCTTTGTGAGTCTGTCATCGACTTTTCCCATCTGGACTCTTAATGCTTTAAGCCTTATAATCATAACCTCTCCACAACCTATACCAACAGCAAATTAAAGCATGAGATATTCCAGTAAGTCCACAAACTGTGTTGTCATTTAATCATAATCAGCGTGGTTTCATATCCAAACCTTGCTTTATAAATAGCTGTGATTCATGTGTTTCAGCACAGGTAACGTAATGCTACTTCCATTAACACCTCCATGGATTTTCCTGTGTTTGTTTCAAGCTGACAGGGCTGTCCATTTACTTTCCTGGATGGTTTAATACTTCTTAATGTAGCTGTCAGTATGCAAAATGTCTTGTGGCACCTGGTGGGTTCCCTACCCTGTAAAATTTTTTGTTGGGCGGAGGTTGTGTTTATGATGATAGAAAAAATGAAACATGAAACAAACTATTTAGTAAGGTAAGGTGGCCCCATATAGTCATGCATGAACACACCACAGCACAGCACACAGTGTGAACAATGTGAAATTCTTTCTCTGCAGTTAACCCATTCACCAGGTGAAGTTGTGAGCTGCCAGCAACGCGGTGCCCGAGGAGCAGTGTGTAGGGATGGTGCCTTGCTCAGGGGTATTTCTCTTCTCAGTGCTATTTGGCACATATAAACCTAAATGCTCATGGGGGATATGTAACTGAAGTGTGATTCATTAATTTAATTCACTAAGCTTGTAAAAGAACTTGTAAGAGGAATTGCAAACATCATAACAATAGTGTAGATGACTGTGTGCACACATTCTTCAGATAAATGGATAAACAGAACATTGTGATGCCGTGAGTCATGCATTATGAAACTGTCTTCAGGTCTTGTGATCAGCTAATTTGCCGTATCATCCACCCTCACAGTGAGATTTTACACCATATTTCTGTAAGTATTCTTTCTGTTTTTACCACACACATAATCTGAGGCTGCTTTACTCAGAGCTGCATGGCTCGGATGGTGGAACAATAAACATAACTATATTTTCCTCAATGGCAATTCCAGCCATGCATTTGGAAGCTTTATCACAGAGCTAAAAAAACTAGTAGCAAACCATGGATGAGGAAAAAGTGCAGATTTGGCACTGATGTGGAATGACTCATTCTACATTTATACATCCATATCTGTTTTAGTTTATCAAAAACACTGGTTGCGAGCCCCTGAATGGTCATATACACTTGTGTGTTAGCCCACACACTCCCTCTATATTCTGATTATGCATCCCATTATGTAAAGCGACAGCCTTGTCCATCACGTCGCTGAAGTCTGACTTCCACAGACCGTAGCCTGGGGTGTTGATGACACAAAACATTTGTTTGGCAAAATGTCAGACACAAAATCACTCCCAAACCACCTTCTGCCTGGCGTTTGTGTTCGTGACATCGAAAACTGTGGCCAACGGCAATAACGTGCACCATAATCATTCATTATTAAAGCCTCAAAGGCACACTGACAAAAAGGCATTCCTGCAGTGGGTGCTAGTGAATGGACTTTTCCATTACTTCCAGATTCAGCAGCTTACATTTCTCTAGAGGAACACCATGCTCAGTATGTGGTGGCAGATAAAAAAATCAAATTTACAGTGATTCCGTCCCAAGGAATTGTCTCAAGATTGTGTGCAAAAGTGCTTACGAAGGAAATCCACTAAACGGGGGGTTCTTCAGAAATGCAGGTAAGTGTTATTTGACCTAAGGCTCATTACCGATATCTAAGCACGAAGAGCTTATAATTACTGCTCTTTCCTAAGCAGTGTAGTGCAGCAACATTTGCGCTAATCGCTCATGCACATGCCTCCCTTATGTTACGGAGACAACAAGCTATTCGTAGCAACTGGCGTTATCTCATGTCAGCCCCTTTTAATTACAGGCAGATGCGGTATATGGCTACAGTGGTCGTCGAGCATAAATGGGTCATTATATGCAGATTTATGCAAGGTTTACACCACATCGCCTTGTCCTGGAAACATGGTTTCAAATCATCCTGCAAGGGGGCTGTCCAAACGCGCACAGAGTGCAATTACATCCTGTGATCCGTCTCTTACAGGTCCCCTCGTCAGGGTAATTACATGTATGTCAGGGCCACAACCAGAGAGGCTGTGCTGCTATGTCACGAATAGACACAAGTGCGAAGGCAGAGAGGTGGAGAAGGAGAGGGAGAGGGAGAGAGAGGGAGGGAAAGAAAGGAGAAGACGGAAAGCGATATTTAGATGCCTGACAAATTATTACAGAGGCAGCGTGATAAATTACAGAAACTATGACAGTGATAGAAAAACACATTAGAGCCAATAAAAGAGTAAAAAAAACCTCATCAGCTCCTTCTGTGCTGCACAACTGTGATAGTGGAAAGCAAATTATATTTCCAATATAATGATAATAAATATTAACCAAAGACCTTTATCAATACTTTTGGCCATTTTTACCAATTGAGGACGCTCAAGGCCTTCTGGGTCTTCAGAGATACCTTAATTATTTTTGTGGCTTGACTCCAATTGTTCATTTTTTATTTAATAGAATATTATTGATACTTATTGTACTTACAATCAACTTTTATGTTTTGGTTTGAAAACTAACACCCATCAGAAAATCATCCAAAGAGAAAGTTGGTGTCTGGGTAGGCTACTGAACCACTGCCCCACCAATCACTGGCTCATTGGTTTGGCTCACCATTATTAGGAAGTGGTAGTGGAATCATATCTTGATGGGTGGGCCAGTTGGACTGTGAATATGAGTGGAGATCTAACCATTTGTAGAAAGTAGCAGAATAGTAGAAAGTTGGAGTTGGATGGAACAAAATCTTGTATATTTCTTTTTCTTTTTTTTTTTCTTTTTAAATTTGAAAAAGCCACCTAGCCCTTTACACTATGTCAGCAATTCATAACAAACAGAAACATGAAAAGAAATAATTTAAATGTATAAAATCTAATGTCAAAATCTTATTTCCTTCAGTAAAATTACTTTCTTACAGATGAGTTTTTTTCCAACAGTGACAAATTACTAAACTGCTACATGTGTGACCAATCATATATATGTATAAAGATTGGCAGAGACTAATTGCACCAGGTTATTATCATCATTATCAACCAGTGGTAGTGAGGGTTGTCCCAGAACAGATGCGGTTAACCAACAATTTAATCTAATGTGATTATTTGTGAAACAACCATAAGCCCTACGAGGAGTTGGAGGAGAAGCAGAAGGAGCAGGAGGAGATAGGATGTGCAGTATGAAAATGAGGAGGAGCAGAAGAAGCAGAAGGAGCTAGGAGGTTCAGAATGAGCAAGAGGAATGGAACTGGCAGGAGGAACACTAGGAGCAGGGGGAGCTAGGAGAAATAGGAGGAGGAACAGAAGGAGCAGGAGGATGAACAGAATAAGCAGAAAGAGCTAGGAGGAGCAGGTCATCATACTGACAAAGTGGCTGTGCAATAAGTGCTAAAGTTAAGGGGGATTAAACTAACAGTGAGAGTGTCATTGGACGCTGCAGAGCTGCTGACTGATTAGATGTTAGTAATGCTGATATGACTCTAGATTTTCATTCAGGCTTTTGCTTCCTGATCTACTGCCTACTACTGCTTCACATCGATCTACTGTGTGTGAGTTTGTGTGCGTGTGTTTTTCTCAAAAGTAGCGATAGATTTAGCCTTAGTCTTTGAAGTTCTCCGCATTGCAGCACACTGATTACCTTTGAAGCAAAGCACTTTTTGTATGTTCATGTAAGGTAATTAAATAACCTTGTTTCAAAAAAGCAATTACTTTAGAAACATGAGACTGGACTTCAAATTTTCTTTGATATATCACCACTTTCTTATAACACGGGTTTGTAATTCAACTGCTCACGCCCTCACTCACACGTGTTAGCAGGCTACTCTTGGTGCTTCATGAGAGCAGAGCTTTGCATTAATGACTCTCCATTGTTTCAGTTTTGATTTATGAAGACTGGACAAAATAGCAGCAATGTGTTTCCCACATGAATGTACAGTATTTGGGTGCTTCTTGTACATGGAAACTCAGCTTAGAATGAATTCTGATCCTCACAGGATGAAAAAGGAGAAAAGAATAAAAGGAGAAATAAACATAAAAAAATGAACATTAAAAAGAACAAAATAAATGAAAAAATAAACACTATGGAGTTGCACTGGCAGAGAAAAACTTAAAAAAAAAAACAATCTCCTTCCCACAATCGTGCAAGTTGAATTAAGGAGATCAAACAAAGCAGTTTTGTTGTTTTTTTGTGTGCTTATCTAGGTACTCTGGTATTTGTGATGTTTGCTGCTGTGTCTGTTGTGTTTATTACTTTGTTTATATGGTAGTTTTTATGAAGCAGATCCACTAAATAGAAGGAGGCCAGGGGCACTTCTACTAATGACAAATAAACTGACCAAGAAACAGTGTCCCACAGAACATTAAGATCCACCCAGCCTACCCACAGATAAAAATGACAAGGGGAGTAGAGAGGGAGAGACCTCAAACATATTATTAATGTTGAAAATAATTTATATCCATCAATATAACAGTGTCATGCCAGCATTACCAGTAACGGTCATGAAAATGCTTCAAATGCATTGTCGCTTTTCTGGGCAAAACAAAACTAAAGGCACAGTGATGGGGGAAGGTAGGGTACAAAATACAGGGGGTTTTGGGGGATCCGAGACTCCTTGATTGACGCTGGGGACCCCCTGAACAGTAAAATTAAGTGGGGTCACAGAGAAATGTTCAAAACTGCGAGCGAAGCGAAATGGTTGAATGAAATAAGCGTTAGCTCCCAACCAGTCAAGAAAGAATCACCTACCCCTGGTCACCAAACAGTTTCTTCATTCTGTCTGTTGCTAACCCTTCCGTCATTGCCAACAAATTTCTGATTAGGAGGGACCCCACAACTGCCACCTGGCATTTTACACAGTGGGGTATGGGTTGTGTTCCTTACAACCACATGCTTACTTGTTCAGGTGCTGTAATACAGGTTGCCATTGCGATCATTAATCTGTAATATGTCGGCATCACACCTATAAAAAACATAGACCCATGCTGTGTTCTGACAGCTTTGCCTGATTATAAAACAATGAACAGGACACTGAATTCTTTGTGAAAGCAAGTGACATGCTAAGTACTAGCAAACACCAAGAAGATTCATATGACTCCTCTAAAATCATAGAGGATTTCTGATGGCATAAGTGAAGGCCTTCAGCAACTATTATATACAGCATTGTGCAAATTGTTCAAAGCCATTTTTCTCAGTGTGTGATAAAGTGTCTTTCTGCTTGCAATTAGATCAAATGTGAACAAACAAGAAAGCAGCAAAAAGTACCAAGATTTATTTTGTTTGTAAAAAAGTAGTTGATATTTTGTGAGCTGGTAAGGACAACACAGAGGTAAGGACAACACAGGTTCAGTTCCAGATTTCTCCTTCCATGATTACAATTCCAGTGTTTGGCAGATCACATGGTCACTAATTACCAGAAGGGATTGATTCATGGGAATCCAGTTTTAACAGCCATGTAGGGGGGAGTCAAACATGATCATCAGCTTCACTGACAGGTGGAATATTGCTTCGAATAAAGTAACAGAAGGCTGGTGTCTGTCAGTAGAGGGATGTGCTTTCATCACTCATTCATGGGGAAAAGCCTGTAAATGTGGTCTGCCAAACACACACGCTCACATCTACTCATCTCCTATTTCCGTCTCTAGATAAAGAAAACTGATTGCTCCCTCAAACCTCCCTACACAGGCTCCAAATTACCCACCATTATGCAGGTTTGTTGGAGGCCAACTTGTTTTTCTTTTAGTTGTGTAAAATCAAGCACATAGCCATGCAGTATCTATAGACAAACACTGGCAATAGAATAGTTTGCCTTGAAGAGCTCAGTGACTTTAAATGTAGCAGTAATAGGATGCCACTTTTTCCTCAGGTCAGTACAGGAAACCTGTACCCTGTCAGATCTGCCCTAGCCAACTGTAAGTGCTATTATTATGAAATAGAAGTTTCTAACTGTGGCTCAGCAATGAAGCAGTAGACCATGCAAACTCAGAGAGTAGGTACACGTAATGCTGAAGCAGGTAGTTTGGAAAAATCCCCTATAGACTAACTATAGATTTCCAAACCTCCTCGGGCAGCAACACCAGCACAAGAACTGTGTGTGAGGAGCTTCTTAAAAGGGGTATCTATGAGCAAGTAGCTGAACACAAGCCTAAAATTATTATGTGCAATGCCAAGCGTCGGCTGGAGTGATGTGAAGCACACCACCACTAAACTCCACTGCAGTCACCTCACTACTAAGTCTGAAGGACAAATTTAGATTTGGTGGATGCCAGAACAACACTTACAACAGGAATTCATAGTGCCAACAGCAAGGTTTGGTGGAGAAAGAATAATATCCTGGGCTGTTTTTCAGGGTTTAGGCTAGACTACTTAGTTCCAGTGAAGTATAATGGTAATCTGGAGCCATTGAGTCATACAATTATGAAACACTATAAAAAGTAAAGAAAATGGTAACACTTTACTAAAGGACCGCCTTTATAGGTATATGTGATACCTACACATGGCTTTCATGACAATTGACATTAAACCACATAAAATCTTTTAAGCCCTATTCCCTTTTAGGCATCAAGTTTGCTTGGTCAATTTTAATATTATTTCATTTTAGCAAGTGTTATGACAGTTTCTGCTCGTAAAACAATGTATAGGCCTTTCTAAATGCCTACACTGGTTTATGTCCTTTGTCATGAAAGGCTTATGTAGCCTCATGAATGCTTCCCATTAGAGAAGTGTTTCTGAAAAATAGTAAACCAAATGAACAAAATATTAAATAAATTACCATATTATCAACAAAAATATGAATATTGAATCTCACAAAATAAAGGCTCAGCCCAGTCTTCGGTAATTTCGCTACCACTAATATAGCTTTTGTTCTACTTATGATCATTTATGGTTCCTTCCAAATTACTTATTTAGTTTGAGAGCAGCCCCAAGGATAATCAAGCGTCCATGTGTTTAAAATCCTCCTCTAGTGTGTAAGATGCATACAAATCCCATTTGACCAATGAGGCATAGGTGTGTTTAATAAGTTTGCTGTTAGATGGTCCCGGGAGATCTCGCACCAAGGACACACTTCCACACACATGGAGACGCTTTACACTGTGTCATTTGATGGGCTCTGTCTTCAGCCAGTGAACTTAGAGACATAGCTTTGATATGTACACGGTGACACAATTTCATAAGAGAGTGATGTAATTAATTGTGGTAATAGCATCAATAAAAAATTGAGGCTTGAAGTGCGCCTTAAATCAATGGCGGACTCTATGCCTAGCTCAGGCCTCCATTGGATTATGCATCAATAAAAGCCTGAAATAAAAAAAAGTGATGTGAAATTCATAGATGTAACAAAATAAAGGGAGACAAATGACTGTCGAGGAGAGAGACAGGGGCAAACAGAGGACGCTGAATAGCAGATAGGGCTGTTTGGACAGGGTTGGTGAGGTGTAACCATGGGTCAGCATCAATTCCACTCTCTAACTGGACGCTGTTTAAACATAACATGGCTGAAAATGAATAAACACTAGTAGTGCCAAATTTCCATCATTGATAATTCAAGGTATCTCTTTAAAAGCCTACTAAAGCTGGCAGCAATGTAACGGTGACCACAGGAGGCTTGGAGCATCAGACCATCTCTTTAAACAGAACAACAGGTGGTTCATTGGAGACTTAGTTAACAGATTTCTTTACAGGAAAATGGAAAATGGTGTCATAATGGTCTATATCACCATCATAAATACAAAAGAATCTGATCCAAGATCAGTCAAACTGAAATTTTGTTCATTCTTATAGCAAATACTGTACCACATCCACAAGCTCACTGATGAGTTGAGAGAAGTTTTGATGATATAGTTTCACAGGGTCAATTAGTTTGACTATTGACTTGTGATATTTGTGAGCAATGTTTGCCTTGTAGCTCCAGTGCTAAACTAAAAAAGTCAGTTGTGGACTCCAAACACATCTGGCTTACCAACCACATCTGGGGTAAGCAGAAATTTGTTGCACAATGTCCTATTTCTGTTGCACTGTATGTACACTGTGGAACCTGCGCTTCACCATTTCGTCTCTGTATACTTGTATATGGTTCAGATGACAAAGTTCACTTTGACTTGAAATGTTCAAATTAGATTTTTTGATACACTGTCCCTTTAAATATCCCTATAAATAACTAGCAAAAACGCAACAGTGACTCCACTACGAACGCAGACTTTTTTTGCATCCTTCTGCTGCAAGAGTATTTCTGCATATTAATATATTGTGGATTCTTGGTTATGTCACGTGATAGCACTGCTGCAGAGCCATCAGTGAAGCTTCATTCGATCTTTTCTTCAGTTTTTAATCACAAGTCCACAGCTGTCAACTCTCATTACAACAACACCTCACATTCCCATAAGACCGTTCTTTAGCCTGCTGCTTTCTTGCTATTCCCCACAGACAAGTGAAAGCTTGGGGTTAAGCCATGCTTTGTTTGACTTTCAACGCCCCTCATCACTTAGGGCTTCCCAAGAGATCATTTACCTCTGAAGAAAAGGAACGAGGTATTTCCAGTAAGCCCTCAACGCGTCTAATAAAACAAAAATGCAAAAAAAATCAAAGACTCTTTGAGGCTCATGCACACAGACTGCTGTAGCAGAAACATTTGGTGCTTCTTATGAAATATCAAAGAACTGTTTTGTATCTCAATTGCTCCACAGAATGCTGGGGTTTTGGAGTCCCTTTGTGGAGTCAAATGGTTCGAGAAGACCAACGTCTCAGAGGTTGCCTATACCAAAGCACTTTCCTCCATCTGAGATTCCCCTTGGGATGGAAAGACAGCTGCCCACGTCTAAATAATTGCATGGCATAATCAAACACTTTTCCTCTGAGCCTGATTACATGTTGTTTGCCAAGATGTGGGATCAATGCTGAAGAGCCCATATGTTGTAAAATTATATAAATTGTTAACACAGCTAATTACTTTGATACTGCTAATTCATTGTAATAGTTTAACTTCTTTATACATAGTAAAATGGTAGTGCAGGCTGAAGCCCAGCTGCACCCTGCATGTGCTATGGTATAATCTGTGTAGCCCATTCATTGAAATTGGATGACTTTTAAATGGCTTTTATTTTTTTATTTTTTTTTTTTATTTTTGTCCTGTCCGGCATTTTTGGCAATCAGAATGGTGGTCTGAATGCTTGTTTTGCCAAACACATTTTGCTTTGT
>JBBPCZ010038203.1:0-13452 GCA_037974445.1 Brycinus macrolepidotus
ACATACGCACACTGAGAGTGTTCATTTGTTTGTGTGTGTGTGTGTGTGTGTGTGTGTGTGTGTGTGTGTGTGTGTGTGAGTGAGTTTTGTGACGTATTTTGTGTGAGTGTATGTCTGATGAGAGCTTCAGTCCAGTAATAAATGGTGTCTGAGGACAGTGGATTTGTGTTTGCGTGTGTGTGTGTGTGTGTGTGTGTTTGTGTATGTGCTTATTGAATGAGGACTTTAGACCAGTAATATGATGTCTCAGTACAGCTGACAGTTTGTGTGTGTATGTGTGTTTTCAAAATTCTGCTGACTTTGTTCACTTCCGCCCCCCACTCGTTTACTCACTCTTCCCCATACCCCCCCACCTCCTGCGTTTAATGTTTAATGGTGGTCCACTGATTGTTTAATGGCAGCTGGCGAACAGCTTTTAGGTACATTACCACCACAGAGAAACCTACATATACATAATATATATAGAACATATTACTACACGTGGGTACTTACACATTTTTAATAGATATGGGATATAGATTATTCCATGTAACACACATGGATTGTTGTAAGCAAAAAGTTTGAACAGCCCCAGTCTGATTACATGTTTTAATGCTGTTCAACAGGAAGCAAATTTAAATATGGCTTTTTGTTTTGGACATTTTGTAGTCTAGAACTAGGCTTAATCTCTGTCAGGGAAACAGACCCAAAGTTTTAAATGTGCCTTAATTTTTGCCCAGAACATTGTATGTTATTTGTTTTTTTCTGGTGTGTTAATAAACAGGAATTGTGCCTTAATATATGCAGAAGCGTGTTTTCTGTACAGGATGTGTACTTTTCTACACTTAGATGGGACATATAATAATTACATACTAGCACACAGAAGTATTTACACAGAAATGGTACATACGGGGAGGAGTGCGCAATAAGATGATAATTGGGTTAAGTTGTGTTTGCCCGTCATTACAGATGGGGGATATATTAATGATCATTTACATGTGTGTGAAATGCTGGATGAAGGTCATTGTGTTTCTAGGTCTTGACAGGGTTTCGTGGTTTTACTGCTTTATTTTCTCTGTTCTAATCAAACAGAAGATCATCATGTAATGTGATTTTATGCTTTGGCCATATCACCTAACACTACGTATGAGACATACTGTATAGGTACACACAGGTGTGTGTGAGTGTGTGTGTGTGTGTGAGAGAGAGAGAGAGAGAGCGAGATTACAGCTCATATCCAGTTATTCATATTGTCTGAGTACAGTTTCTAGGGGTGTGTGTGTGTGTGTGTGTGTGTGTGTGTGTGTGTGTGTGTGTGTGTGCATGTGTGTGTGTGCATGTGTGTGTGTGTGTGTGGTAATGAGGAGCATGAGGTGCTCGAGGTGAGCTCAATGGATGCCTCATGATAAATGCATGACCAGGCTTCATGCGGCCTGTACGCTCAAAGTTTGTATAAATGTATGTGTGTGTGTGTGTGTGTGTGTGTGTGTGTGTGTGTGTGTGTGTGTGTTAGACTCAATTAAAGGGTTAAGAAAACTCATTTTAAAATGTAAAATGTACCTTCTGGACGAACTGGCAGATTAGTTACAGTCTGGAACAGAGGACACATTCATTTATATGCACATTTTTATAGTCTTTTTAATTAGATCTGTCTAATTGAAATTCGGAAAAGCTGTCCATGGCTCATCATTGCACAGTTAAATCTGACAACTCATTTATTTGTCAAAATAATTGATCAGTTACTACTTAATAATATTACCAATACACTAGTGCTGATTATATAATTGATTGTGGCGGCCCGTGTGTGTGTGTGTGTTGTATGTGTTTTTTTTTCATGTGGTCTAAGGTATGCAGGGCATGCAGAGCACGTGCGTATTACTCTGTACTTTCTTCTAGACTTTGAGAAGGTTTGTGAATTGTAGATGTGTTTTCTCCAATCCTTCATCAGCCCCACTTTGGATCATGTGACCTGGCCGTGACCGGAGAGAGCAGCTCAGGGCTGGATATGGTCACAAGACCGTCGCTTTGGCTTTGGGTCGCAAATTACAGCCTTCCTGTTGACAGTCAGGAGTGTGTGTTGTGTTAGTGTAAACGCAGGACTGTACTAAAGTCTTAGCCAGACAAGTAAACCATTTACCTGTAAAAACACATTATAAAACTAGAATAGATGCAAATAAACACAGAAAACATAAGATTTTAAAATATGTTGAATATGCTGCTTTGAAGAGTGCAGTCAGAAGAACACAGGTTTGGTTCCTGATCTTCTCAGGGAGTTCCATCCACTGCAAGGGTCTGTTCAATTCCATCAGCAGCTCCTAATTTCATTTAATAACCAACTGATTTGATAAACAAGGGGCTGAATGGTATCTATGTATCTATGTGTCTGTCTGTCCATCTATTTATCTCTCTGACATCACTGTAACAGTCTTGTCCTGTCTCATTTCTTGCTTTTCTCCACCGTGCCTTGCCCCCTCCCGCGTGCTTTCTGTTTTGGTTTGTGTCCCTGGCTTCGCCCTTGTCCTGACCTCCTGTTTAGTGTTTTTACCTGTCTATTCCCAGCTGTTCCGTGTTTACCGGTCTGTATATATTCCCCTGTGTTTGTGTTCATGCTTGTTCATGCTTGATCCGCTGTGACACTACCGTAGCATAGAAATCTTCCCCTGCAGGCGTGTCCATCTAAAAGTCCTCCTTCAACCTACAAACCACAGTTACAATCGCACCCATTCATAAAGTATTGTCCTGAGCAGAAGTGCTTATAGGAACTGGGAGAAGACATGGTTACATGTGAACTGATTTAGAGGCAAACTGATTTAGATGTGAGCTGATTTAGATGTAAACTGAGTTAACCGTAAACTGATTTATATGTAAACTAATATAGTTGTGAACACATTTAGATGTGAACGAAATTAAATTTGAACAGATTTAGATCTGAACTGATTTTGTTGTCAGTAATATTACTATGGCTGCCTGGAAAAATGGACAAAACACTATCATTGTGATTACGTTCCAGTTGATAATGTGAGATGTTCAGACTGGTGTGCATTAAGCTGACCAAAAGAATTCACTTATGTTAGATTACATGAATGTCTTTGTTCATCAGAGCACCCACCGAAGCTCGTTAGTGCGTGCCCAGAACTGTGGGTGCCCAGGAAGAGTTTCAGCTTTTTCATTACAATTTCAAATTATGGCTTTTTTCTTTTGTCTCAAAACAAGAATCAAAACACACCAACAACTATTCATTAAATACGAGTCCATAAAATAGACTCTCTTCTCCTTATAGACATAAATGTGGTGAGGATGGAAAGCTCACGTTTGAAGTTCTCTGCTTGTTTTGTTGAGCTACGTGTGTCTTCTGAGGGTTAAATCTGACAACCCACCTGATGACTCTTACAACTGACTTTCCTGAGCATCAGTCACTGTAATATGTAGCAGAGAATGTTGTGGAAGAGCGTTTTGAGGAACCTTTTCCAGACTGGGGTCAGAGAAGACTGTTGGATCACTAGAACCAGCATTAACAGATGTATCAAATGTATATATTTAGATGTATTGACGACAGAAGCCCTGAATTAGAGAAGGCCATTGTCCACATGTAAGTCATTTCCAGTAATATGTCAGCAGCTTATGAGTCAATCTGGCTCATCAGTCCATTTTAACCTCTTATAAGATTAATAATTGTCACACCATAACTGATCTTAAGATCATGGGAGAAACACATGAGCAGATTGTTCACTTATTAAAGGTAAAAACAGAAATAAAGCACTGCTTATAGTCAGGCCTCTTTGTGTTCGTGTGTTCATTAGTTAATGTTTATTTAAGACAAAGACTTCTCATTGGTTACTGATGTTAGGATATGCATCTTAATACTAATATATACATAAGTATTATTATGTAAACTAATATGCAAATGTTTGGAACACCCCCGGAGACTTTAATAATCTTTGTGCAAATTGTAGTTACATTTGTAATGAGCATTTAGCAGATATCGTGACATTTTTGTTTTTTATCCCTAGTTACTCAGTAAAAGACATATAGAAAACATGAAATAAATGTAGTTAATGTAGACCTATATGATGGATATAGCTTATAATAGGGATGCACCAAAGTTTTGGACACCAAAATGTTCAAAACTGACCCCCAAAAAAGAAAACCCTATGGTAATCATTCTTTCAATCAAGTATTAACATAGAAGACTTTCCAAATAATTTGAACAGTAATACAATCAGAAGTAGTGATTGTTCTTTCTTTTATTTTTTGAAAAGTTACTATTGTGGAGATACAAGGTCTTGTTCAGACATACAGTAGAACGTATACAATATAAATAGTACTTTTACACACATCTTCAGCTGTATGGGATCAACAAGGCTGGCTAAACAGTTCAGTGTAGCATTTCCTGATGCTCAGGCTTAATCACGTGCTTACAGCATCAGAAGGAAAAGACCAGGAGCTTTTAGGACATTCAAGGCAGAGGAAATCATTAAAGTCTTAAAAATAAACACCAAGAGAAGCATCAGACTGGAGGACAACTGTAGCGAGAGGGGAGATTGATTTTGTGGATATCTTGGTCAGGGTCACTGACTTCCAGTACACACACACGCATACACATGCCCCGCCTACTAGTGAGGTAACAATTCTGACCCTGTAATCCAGAATCCTACAGTCTGGCTCACAGTGCATGTGGTGTGAACTACAACTAGCAACTTTGTCTCACTGACAGAGCGCACGGGATTACGATTTATCTTAATTGTGCTTGATGCAATTGTGCTTAATATTTATCTTTGATTGGGATTCCAATCAAAGATAAAAATGCCTCAGCCATGGGTTTCTGATTGAGGTTAAATGTGCTTGAGCTATGGGATTACAATTCAGGCAGAACATGCTCAAGCCATGACATTTTGATTGAGACTGAAAATGCCTGAGCAGTGGGATTATAATCAAGGTTAAATGTACTTGGGCGCAGAATTCCGATCCAAGTTAAATGTGTTTGAGCCACAAGATTGCAAATGAGGGTAAATGTGCGCGAGCAGTGGGTTTTCAACTGAGGTTAAATGTGCTTGAGCCTCGGATTTTTGATTGAGGTCAAATATGCTTGAGCCATGGGTTTCCAGTTCAGGTTAAATGCACCTGGGCCGTGGGATTTTGACTGAGTCTAAATGTGCTTGAGCCATGGGATTCTGATCCAGGTTAATAGTGCTCCAGTCGAGGTTAAATATGCTTGAGCCACAGGGTTCCAACTGAGGATAAATATACTCGAGCCATGAGATTCCAACTGAGGTTAAATGTGCTTGAGCCACGGGATTCCAGTTGAAATTAAATGCACTCGAGTCCAGTCTAGGTTAAACATGTCCTAGCCATGGGTTTCTGATTGAGGTTAAATGTATTTGAGCCACAGGGTTTTCAGTTTATGTGCCAAAAGAGACTGTTCCTTGAATGGAACTTTGTTAACCGTTGTTAATGCAGGGACGGATTTCTACCTCACGTTGGCTGTTTTGCATAAGAGGAACAAATAACCGAGGCTAGGAAACCAAACTAAATGGAACAGTGAAATGGGCTACACCCCTCCACTTCCTACCTTCACTGTTAACTTCCCTTTAATTCAGAAAATAAGAGGACACCAATTAAATTAAGCTTCATACATCAGCTGAACATCTGGCATAACAAGCACAGACAACTGCCCACGGCTACAAGCAGCCCTTCACACCATCCGAGAATTAAGGAGGATTGTTTCAGACCCGTAATACTATCATACTCCCTTTTTGTGTGTTCATTCATCCTTGTGTGTAGAGAGAGAGAGAGAGAGAGAGAGAGAGAGAGAGAGGTAAAGTTAGAAAAGACGATGAAAAGAGAGGTGAAAGAGAAAGGTAAAGGCGAGAGAGGGAGAAACAATGATAGAAAAGTAGAGATTAAAGGAAAAAAGGTACATACAAAAGAGGAGAGGGAGAGAAAGAGGGAAGAAGAGAGAGAGAAAGGAGTGTGTGTGTGTTGCTTCTGCTTCTGCTTGGTTTGTGCATTCATCTGAACCTTCTCATACACCTATCTATCTATCTATCTATCTATCTATATATATATATATTTATATATATAGGGAGAGAGAGGTGAAAAAGAAAACTAAAGATAGAGAGGGGCGAGAGGGAGAGAGGCAAAGATAAAAAAAGAAGAGAGGAGAGGCAGAGAGAGTAAAGGATAGATGAAAAGGTGAAAAGAGAAAGAAAGGAAAAAGTGCGTGTGTGTATATCAGGTTTCCCGAGTGGGTGTGTATTGGCTGTGTATCGATTGCCCCTCGCTCTCTGCGTGGTCTTTGGGCAATGAGAAGTAATGAGGGTCTGTTCCCCAGCGCCAGCACCAATCAATACCCACCAAACAGCCCGCGGCGCCTGCAAGCTGGGCTCAAGTGGAAGTGTTTAAGAGATATTCTTCATCATTTACCAGCCCTCCCCCTCATCATCAATCATGCTCATAAACGGCCCAAAAAATGTATAAACTCCAGCCAGCGTGCCGCTCGTTCACTGCGAGGACGAAGGGGCCCCGAAGTGCTGAATCCGTCAGCGTTTCAGGGAAACGCAGCCGTGTGGAATGGAATTTAACAAACTGCATTTCCAGCAGAAAAGAGATTGGATTTGGCTGTGTTCATGTACGACGCTGTGTTTTTTTTTTCTCCTTGCATGCAAGAAAAAAAGTGAAAGCTTTGCTGACTTGGTGGAGTCGACCAGTTCATCTGCTTTAAAGCTAAAGCCCATTTTCCCCACGTCCGCACAGGCAGCAGTGATTCACACGGAGCGCATTGTTCGAGCGGATGGGCATGAAAACGGATAACATCCTTTCTCTGAGCAGTACAAAACCCCCCCACTGACCCCAATCGATACAGACTGTTATTAGGTGTGCATTTAGGTAGGAATGGGCAGTGTGAACTTGAATTTGACATTTTTTCACAATATCTGGCTTGTGATGTTTTGATATGCCAAAGATACCAATGACTATTATAATTATTATTATTATTATTATAATTATTATTATTATTATTATTGTTGTTGTTGTTGTTGTTGTTGTTGTTGTTGTTGTTGTTGTTGTTGTTATTAGGTGGCCTAGTGGTTTGGGCGTTCACCCTGCGATCAGAAAGTTGTGGGTTCGAACCCCAAGACTGCTAGTGGCACCACTGAGGTACCCTTGAGCAAGATACCGTCCCCCACACTGCTCCCCGGGTGCTTCACTTGGTGAATGGGTTAAATGCAGAGAAGAATTTCGTGCTGTTCACACTGTGTGCTGTGGTGTGTTCACGTATGACAGAATGGTCACTTTACATTATTATTATTATTATTATCCACCATCATGGGACAGAGTATATCATAGCTGTACACTGCCTGTTTTTGTACACACTGAGATTTTCTACCTTTGCATGTTGCTCACTTAATATTTACTAAAAATACACTCAGTATTCTTTGCTAACAAATAAATGTATAGTATGTTCACCATTTGAGTCTTTATTAGGCAGAAAATGTCATTTTTTATTCATAACTACTGACCTACAAAAAAACACCTAATATTAATATAATTATAATTTGAATCACCAGACAAGTAGATTTTTAACAAGCATTTACAGTCTAGAATTTGACTTTGTATCACCACACAACCAGTTAACAGGATGTCGGACATGTACTGATACATATTCTTTCATCTTATAAAGGAAACTTTTTATCTGAAATATTTTCATTTATAGTTGTTCACTCAACAACTTTCCAGTGTTTAACAAAAAGTATCTGCAGTTTATGAAATAAATGGATAAGTGGTAAAAACCTGTGGTTTGCAAAAATCTCCCAGCTCTACATGTGTGCTGTTGTTAGGTTTTGTTATATGGAAGCACTGTGCTTCAATGTGTGTATGTGTTTGTTTGTGTGTGTGTGTTTCTGTGTGTGTGTGTTTGTGTGCATGCATGTATTTGTCCCTTTGTCAAGTTTGAATAATAACAGGAATACTGAAAAGCCTATAAATGTGGGGACATTTTGCTGGTCCTTCCAAGAAAATGTGCTGTTTTTCACCACAAACTCAGCTTTTCTTAGGAAAAAACTAAAAGAGAAGAAAGAAGCTTTTGATTACTGGGGTTTCGGTCAGGGTTGGGTTCAGGTGTAGGTGCAGAATTACCAAGATAAGGTATTACCCCAGTCAGTGGAATGTCTGCACAAATACAGTAATACCAACCTGTGTTTGTATGTGTGTGTGTGTGTGTGTGTGTGTGTGTGTGTGTGTGAGTGAGTGAGTGATTTTATGGTATGTGACACCATCGGTGCATTAGTGTAATCCTGCAAGTGTTGCCAGCCTGCCACTTTTGCACAAACAGTCTTGTGGGACGAGAATAAATGGTGTGTGAAGACGGCCACATTACCTGCATGTGCAAAGGCAGTGTGTGCATGTATGTGTGTGGGTGTGTGCGTGTGTGTGTTTGTGTGTGTGTTGGGGAGGGGTGTTACAGAAGAATTCCTTTTTCCTCAGAATGTCTACCTAATTAACTGGCTAAGGTGTTAACAAAGTTATTCAGGGTGAGTTTGGTGTGAAACGTTCCAGTCTAGAAAAACTCAGTGAGTCAGAATCGTTCACAGTGGTGGTGAATGGAACCAGACGTCTGCCTCTAAAAGCTCCCATCACAGAAACTTATTACGTGAAATAGTCACTGCCTGATGATGCTTGAGACAATGTGTTGTTTGCCTTTTTTTTGCCGCTATTAGTTTACCATCATTATTATTCATAAAAATCAGAATCAGAAAACTTTATTGATCCCGGTGTAAATTGCTTAAAACTTCTGGCAGTTTTTACATGTACAGTTTAGTACTGGTTCTTGATCCCTGTTTGTTTTCTGACACTGTCTGACATGGTAGAATCTCTATACACCGACAAAAGCACATTGAATAGCTAGAAACAGGAGCAGCCTGAATGTAGTCTGGACTGGTGTCTTTTCAATGATCAGTATGTCATATAGTGTCAGAAACCGTATAAGCACATTCGAGGCAAGCGTGTGATGATGTAACTAAGCTCCTTTTGCCTGTTAGCTCCATTCGCCATGTGAAAAAAAACAGTTTATTCACTGTAATGACAGATATGGGACACATACACACACTCAGATATGGATCACCGAGTCTAAAAGATGCGAAGCGAGGCTTGTAAAGTGGAAGCAGTCTGAGATTATGTAATCTGAACTACTGGCACCTGTGCGTGCTCTCACTACAGTAGTCTTCACCCAGTGAGGCCTCTAAACTGTGGTTTTCACAGTGAAGTGGCCCAGAAAAAAGGAAGGACGAGCCGTGATTCTGTCTCTTGGGAGTCGGTCTGAACAACACACCAGAGCCGAAAAAACACACACCTCTGTGAGGGTGTCGAAGAGGCCCTGTCTCCCCCTCTGCTTTTCTCTCACTCTCTCTCTCACTTTTTTTTCTCTATCTCTCAAGCTCTCTTGGTCATGTAAATCTCGGTCTGATTCAAATCAGCAGGCTGCAGGAGAACGTGACAGGGCCTACACATTTAGTCCTGCGTGCTTCAGGACTATAAATATTGTGAGCTTCTAGTGGTTATGGGGTGAGTCCAGGAGTGGCATTTATCTGTTTTAGCATGAATTTGCTTACCGACAGAACATAAAGGGAGAAAACATTTTTGCATTTACCGGGTAAACTACCAGCTCACTGCAGCAGAGCACTGGGAAGTGGAGCCCTGACCACTAGAAAAAAACATAAAAAAATTAAATATGCAGTCTGTTGCCTTTCTGGAAAGATTTCTGTTTGTTTCTGGTTCTGTCTGATTAGTGTGAAATATTTCCTTCGGGATCATTTTTAGAAGAAGCGAAACAGAAGAAAACAGTCAAAACCAGCCACATCAGGTCTGTAGGACATTCAGAAATCAGTTTATTAATGTTATTAAAGTGAATCCTCCGATAGTCTGATCTATTAGAAAACCATTCCATTTGACCAGTGTTGCCCAGTGCGAATGAGGCTGTGGAGATATTTGAGTAAAGTATATTCACTGTATGAGATTTTTATCTATCTACTGATTGCTAGGGGTATGTATCGCAATATTTACTTTAGGCTTGATAAGCTGGAGCTTGTGAGGACATGTGTTATACACCACATACATCACGACCCCCCGCTTTCACTAACTGACAGTGCTGTAGTGGGTGGGGGGCATGTTAGCTGGTAAACGAGAGGTTTAGAAGTTTTGGCAGTTTGGTAGAGTTTAGAATTTTGGTGTATTGGTGTATTTTTGTAGTTTTGGTATGGTTTAGTAGCTTTTGTTATTAGTAGCTTTTGTAAGATTTGGGTTGTTTGGCACAGTTGAGCAATCGTGCTATAATCATCAGCTAAAATTTCATGATCATGACAGGCCTAAACTGACTCCACAAACACATGCAAAGTAAGTACTGCAAAATGTGGTATTTCTTTTTCTACATAATGATATTACATTAGTTTATACATGGTGATATTACAGTAGTTTATACACATTGACATTACAGTACTTTTTGCATGATGAAACAGTATTTTTTACTTAGGTTTGATACGCAGAAGTTTTTTATCTTGATAAATCGATATCACCAGTGACTAGGCAACACAGAAATGACACACAGTGCACACAAACCACTGGCCTTCAAAGCCAAACAGAACTGAGGGTTATGCTGAGGCCAGAGCTCACACTATAAAGGGTCGTTGTACTGTTTTATCGTCACAGCCGTATCACCAAGTGACAGTGGAGGGCACACGTGCACACACCACTGTACTCTTACAGACTGAAGAATGCGGTGGGAAGGAAACAAGTGTTCCTTACCTAAAAATGGCTCCCTCTCTTCTGTCATCTTACTAGGACACACTGGGATGCAGTAAGTTAACACTATAAAGTCTGTTTACTGGTAAGATCCTCAGTTTCACACCTTGAGGGGGCCCACAGTTCCATTCCTCAGTCTTATACCATAGCATTCACTGTACAAAGTGGTGCTCTGCATTTCCTGAGTTTAAATTTTTATACCATTTCCATATAAAATATATTACACCATGACTGTTAGTATCAATAGTAAGTGAACTGAAAGACACTGATTCAAACAAGCTGTTTTGTCATTGTGCCTTTAAGACTGATATATACCAGTCACAACATTAAAACCACAACAGCTGAAGTGAATAACATTTAATTACAGTGGTATCTGTTGAGGGGTAGGAGATATTAGGCAGCAAGTGAACAGTTAGTTATTGAAGAGGATGTTGGAAGCAGGAAAAATAGGTGAAAATAAGGATCTGATAGACTTTGGGAATGTCCAAACTGTGAAGGCTAGATGACTGGGTCAGAGCATCTCCAAAACGGCAGGTCTTGTGGAGGGGTCCTGGTATACTGTGGTCAGTACTCACCAAAAATGGACCAAGGAAGGACACCTGGTGACCCGGGACAGGGTCATGGGTACTATCATTGATGCACATGGCTAGTGAAAGCTAGTCCGTCTGGTCCAACCCCACAGAAGAGCTGCTGTAGCACAAACTGCTGAAAAAGTTCATGCTGCTCTAATAGAATGGGGTCAGAACACACAGTGGGGCTGTGTAGCTGCAGACTGGTCAGAGTACCCATGCTGATCAGAACTAGACCATGGAGCAATGGAAGAAGGTGGCCTGGTCTGATGAATCACGTTTTCATGTGAACATCCAGGTGTACCTATTACAATATACCGGCAAAGACAATATATTACCCGGATCCTACAAAAGCAAGGAGAACCCTGGGAATGGGAATTGCATGGCTCCAGATATAGCTTAGATATGCGCATCTGTCTTCTTGTTTTCATAGACACGCTAAGCCTGTTTTTGGTCCCTCCCTTAACTCTTAAAACCACGCCCTAATAATGCAATCCTACAACAGTTTTACAGGTAATAAATGCACAGAAGGCACAGCGACCAGAGTGTTTCATATTCTTTTCCGTGAAGCGGCAGTTCTCTGACTGTCAGATGAAAGCAGTGAAGGAAAGAATCATTGTTTGTCTTAATGGTGACACATTGAGGTCACCTGGTTGGGTGTGAAACTGGGGAGGGCAAGTTTGACTTCCTCGTTTCATATCAGTCAAAACCTTTCTCTCCACACACACAAACACAAACTCTGGCACACATTCATTCTCCTTCTTCACCAAGAGTAGCATTAGAATACCACAAAACAACAGACCTTTCTTTCAAACCATATGAGGCAAGTGAAAAGGGGTGTGTCACAAGTATGTGCTAGTGACTAGAGCATTTCTTCATAATTCAGTGGTTGAACTGTAAACAAAGTCATTCAGAATGGTTTTGCTGCGTGATGGTTCTTTGTAGAGAAACTCACTGATTGTAATGAAAGGAACCAGACGTCCATGACACGAATATAATGGTTTTATTTACCCTCCAAACTCACCAATGAACATACACATGTTTTCTGAGTTTCGGAATGTTGCTGATGGTGCTAAATCTGAAAATCTGATTTCTTGTCCTGGCTGATCAGCAGCATTTGGTGTGTGTTAGATCTGATGAACTGTCCCTTTAAATCCTGAGGCTACTGAGGGTCATTCTTTGGGGCTGCCTTGATAATTTACATAAACTTTGTTAAATATTCTCTCTCTCTTTCTCTCTGCAGTGAACGAGTACCTGTTCATGGTGCAGGCCCGAGGCATGCGGATCCGGGAGAACATGAGGAACATCGGAGCTCAGGTGTTGGAGCAGGTGGTGAGAAGTGCCTACAACATCAATGGAACAGGTAGAGCTCGGCTTCTCGGCGCTCAGCCATGCGGAGTCCCGTCAACTGCCATTAATAACTCATCCGCCTCACCCGTAATTGAACATACAATAAACAGGAAAGCCATTTCCCATCTGTACCCATAATAAAATACCCACCCTAAGTGATGTGACAGGTCATTTGTTGTAAGTTGATGCATTTATGCATGAATCTGTGATCTATCTCACGCTCATTTTCTCAGTGCCTCCCTCTCTCTCTCTCTCTCACTCTCTCCCCCTCTCTCTCTGTGTAGACTATCCATATGATTTTAACCTGAGTGAAACAGCCGCTCCCCCAACTCCGTACCTCCCTGAGGGATTCACCTACCTGCCCAGTGACATCTGTCCAGAGAAACTGCCCACCATGAGTATGTTTTTTCCAGATGTTTTTTTGAATTGCTTCTTATTGAGCATTTTCAGGTAGTTTATCACATAACTGTGTGATCATTTGATCTGTGCCGATACTACAATTAATTGTCGAGCTATGAGTCCAACTTTGAACCTTTGCATCAGTATTTATTTAAGAACTTCATTTATTAATTAATGAATTTATTTATGAATTTAATTATGTCTTCCTGTCCATTACTATAGTTCAGTCAATGTGGATAAAGAATGTGTGTAACACCAATAGATCTATAAATCTATTTGGCCTACTTTCTGATCTATCTATATATTTATCTGTCTATCTGCCTGCCTGCCTGCCTGCCTGCCTGCCTGCCTGCCTGCCTGCCTG
>JBBPCZ010038212.1:0-13452 GCA_037974445.1 Brycinus macrolepidotus
TGATTGAGGTGTAATTGATGGGGCTGTTGGTGCTGTTAGTTATGGTAGTGGTTTGCGGATGGTGCTGCTTGGGGTGGTGGTGATGATTGAGGTGTAATTGATGGGGCTGTTGGTGCTGTTAGTTATGGTAGTGGTTTGTGAATGGTGCTGCTTGGGGTGGTGGTGTTGATTGAGGTGTAATTGATGGGGCTGTTGTTGCTGTTAGTTATGGTAGTGGTTTGTGGATGGTGTTGCTTGGGGTGGTGATGATGATTGAGGTGTAATTGATGGGGCTGTTGGTTCTGTAAGTGATTATATTGGATTTGTTGGTGTTGGGGTTGATGGACATGTTAATGGAGGTGTTGGTAGATCTATTGCTGTTGGTGGTTGTAACTGTGGTTTTGGTGGTGCTGTTGGTAATACTGGTGCTGTCAGTGGATGTGGTGTTCATATTACTGTTGCTGATAGTATCGTATGAGGGGTGATAATGTTTTTGGTGTTGATGCTGTTTGTAGAATTTGTGTTGTTGGTGTTGTTGGTGGTTTTTGTGTTGATAGTGCTGATGGTGATATTAGTGTCTGAGGTGCTGTTGGTATTGATAGTTTTGGTATTGCTGACGTTGATGCTGTTTTTGGTATTATTGTGGGGTTGTGGTTTTTGTGTTGATAGCTCTGTTGGTGATAGTAATGTTTGAGGTGCTGTTAATTGTATTTGTGGTTTTGGTATTGCCAGTGTTGATGCAGTGGGTGGTTTTAGTGTTTTTGGTTTTGCTGGTGGTTTGGCAGTGATGTTGGTGGTTTTGGTGGGGGTAGGGCTCTTGGTAATATTTCTGTTTTATTGGTGCTGTTGATGGTGGTGGTGACGTTGCTGTTGGTGAATATGTGGCACTTTTGTTATCACTCCTGGTGGAGCTACTGGTGCACACAGTGGGGATCCTGTTGAAAGTTGTCTCTAATGAAAGCCTTGAGTCCTGAGAGGGCCAGATCAGCATGAAGTGACCTGCTGCGCGTTTTTACGCGTGTCTGCCCCCTTTTAACTGCATGTTATATGGAGATGAAAGGCATTTGCTGGCTAAGCAGCACAGGCTGTTTTTCTCCTCCAACATCAAAAACGGCACCGAACCCTCAGAGAACCAGCAGGTAACTGCAGGTAGACTAACTTGGGTGCACTGCAGGTATGCATATAGACTAAATCGAAAACATTGCAGTTATACCTATATGCTACCCAAGGAGCTGTGCATGTGTACCTGTAAACCCGGAATGCAGTGCATGTGTATGTAGTTTCTTTTACCTTGGTACACCTGGATGTTGTGGAATTACAGTATAATGACATGACTTGAGAACATCTGGCAAAACATGACATCATTTTTCACCCTGCACTAACACACTTGTGGACGAAGTCACTTCTTCACTGTCTCAGATGTTCACCAAGTTAACCACTAACCATTCACTCCTGTATTAACTAGTATCCTAAATGGCAGCAAAAACGTCTTTACTGATTGCAGGAAACACTTTACTTAACTCATTCATATAAAAAAGTAAAACTCATAGCCAACTCATTGTGTTGCGATCCATTCAAATGTGTTTTAAATTAAACATTCCATATTGTGGTGTTATTTGTTCCTTAAATCATTAAAGTCTCACACAACAGTTCAACTTTACCTCGACCACTTAATCAGCCAATCAGTTGTATGGCAACAAAACCTGATACCTATCCTTTAACCATCTAGCCAAGCCAGCAAATCAGTAAATGTGAGCAGATTGGGATGAGATCAAATACTCACAAATGGGAAACTGTTATTTGATTGGATTCAATCTAGCCACAGCTTCTGAGCCTGGTGAGTTAAAGGGCCCATGTAATTTAAAACCAAATTGTCCTCGGTTTTTTGAGTTTAAGGTTGTATGCACATATTTGAATTTTAATTTTGAATATGTGAAGACTAAGCTGCAAAAACAGGCCGTTTTGTATTCATTGTCCTTACAAATTATGGTAGCTCATTTGCATGGATCAGTCTTAAAGGCACAGTAACAATAGCCTAAATTCTGAAGGGTAAAGATGAGTTGGGAAATAGTCTTGTAAAAATGAATTACGACTGTTTTGTCAAATCAAGTCAAGTAGGTGTTTATTGTCTTTTCAATGAAATAATGTTCCTCCAGGACCATGGTGCAACACAAAGAACAAAAACAGAAACTACACAGAGTGCAATTTAGTTAGTAACTTAAACCACATAAACATCATAAGTGGACCTCGTGGAAAAAATTTAATGAAAGAAAAATGTAGGATATGGGCCCTTTAATGAGAGAACAGGGTTGACATTACATAAAACTGTATTATGGTTTAGGTTTAGTCTACATAAACCCTGTCAATATGCCACTTTGGGCCAACAGGATGTATGTATATGTGCAGGACGTGGCTTTTTGTGTATGAGTATCTCTTATGAATATGTGTTTACACTACAGGCCAAAGGTTTTGAAGCAAAATCTACTTTGTAGTATAAGATAAGATAAACCTTTATTAGTCCCACAAGTGGGAAATTTGCATTGTCACAGCATAAAGTTTAAAATTACATTTGACGGGATAACAGGCAATGATATCTAATAATAAAAATTCCATAATACAACTAGCAGATCATTATTGTTTAGCTCCTGCTGATTCTAGTGTAGAGTTTTACAACAACTTTAATCAGATCCACCTGTTTCCTCCATTCAGGTGCTCCCAAAGCCTTCATCAGCTCACTCAGGGGTGTAACATTAGCAGTGTACATAGACTGTGTGGAACTGTGTATATGCAAGAAACTGTTATTTACAAAGAGTGTGAAGAAGACTTTTATAGTATGAGCAACTATGAGGTACTCTGGAACTACTAAATTTAGAATAAAGGTTAAACTACTTATTTTAAAAAACTGCTTGCATTCATATTTTTGACTTGCATTCATATTTTTGGCCTTTATCTGGTACTGTATGTTTAACATTCACTGTTTGTTTGTGTGTGTGTGTGTGTGTGTGTTTGTGTGTGTGTGTGCATACATATTTGCCAGTTATAGTGTGCATGTGTGACTAACCGTTTTGAATGTGAGAGAGACAGAGAGAGAAAGGAGAGCGAAAGAAATGGGGAAAGAGAGGATAAGATAAAAGGAAAGGAGGAGAGAGAGGGGATGAGAGGTGGATTAGAGAAAAAGAATGAAGGAGGAAGAGAATAAAAAGGGAGAGAGAATAAAAGGACCGAGAAAGAAGGGGGAGAGAGAGAGAGAGGATAAGGAAGAGAGAGAAGGGGAGGAGAGAGATGGGGACAAAAAAGAACAAGTCAGAAATAGAGGAAGGAAAAAAGGAGAGAGAGTATGAGAACAGTGAGAAAGAGAATGTGTGTGTGTGTGTGTGTGTGTGTGTGTGTGTGCGCGTGACATGCAATCAGAGAGATAGCGTTTGCCGAATAAACAGAGGGTACGGACAACAGTGAGCACGAGAGAGAGAGAGAGAGAGAGAGATAGATTCCTACTGCCCTGCAAAGGAATGCTGGGAATTAGTCGAAAGGATAGAAAGGGGGTGGTGGGTGGTAAGGGTGTACGTAGTTACCCAGGGTCACCATGAGCAGCTTAGCTATCCACATTCCATCAAATTACTGTAGCACACAACCTTTCCACTGCAGTAACGAATCACTGATTGGATGAGAATGCTTTTTTTCTACTCTCTGACTGGTTACTCTGGTCAGATCATGGATCATGATTGACCAAGACAAGTTTCTAGCTGTTTGAGGTGTTTGGGTCTAACACTGGTGTGTGGGGATTAAGCATAAGTGCTAAGGAGAACTGTAACAGAGTGACACGAGGACAAGCGTGTGCATTATGGCGAAAATATAATATCGTGATACGTTTACATATTTGTTTTTTCAGAGGTTTGCACTTAACAGTATTTAAGTACACTTAACCGTATTTAAGAAGGACCTGAGGAGAAATCAAACAATTAGTAGAAAAAATAAACAAGCTAATGGCATAAAGCATTGCTACCTACAGTTAGAGTGTTACTATACAGTTTATGCAGTTACTATACATTGGTTGTTTTTATACAGGCTCTCTGTTTTATTTACCTGTGTTAGAGGGTGATACTGGAGTTTTTAATAGGTAAGTGTCTTTGCTGGGCTGGAAATAGTCCACAAACCAAAAATATCCAGCCAATGGTGTCCTGTGGCCAGAAACTGACCACTGATGAAGCACTAGAGAGTGACACAAACTGTGCAGCATCAGATGAAATATAATCGATAACTTTATATCTATAAAGTGGACCTACAGGTTAGGTGTGGACAGTAAGTGGACATTCCAGCAGCACTGCTGTGTGGGATCTTCTTTGTGCAAACACACACACACACACACACATACACACACACACACACACACACACACACACACCCACACCTCAACATGCCAGTACCATGTCAGCATCACTGCTGTGCAGAAAGCATGCAAAGCACTGCTTTAAGAAAGATTTCAGAATTGCAAACATCTGTAGGATCACTGTGATGGCAGTATACAAAGAGATACATGTGTGTGTGTGTGTGTGTGTGTGTGTGTGCGCGCACGCGCCGTGTGTATATGTGTAGTTGTCACAGCTAATGAGATTGAATCCAGGAAAGAATGTCCTCAGGCAGAGCTTTAATCACTGACACACTGAATCACAATTCATTTACTGCCAGCAACACAAACCAGCACTTGATGAGTTTAATTCAGACATGTCTGATCTGGAGTCAGTTACAATGAGAGTGATTAAGAACATGTGTGTTCCTCAAAGACGTGGTGTTTCATACTCTGAAGCAGTATCGGAGGTGAATTAGTTTTACCAGAAGAGTTTTTGTAATGTAATTTGTAGGGAGTTGATAGCTTTGTAGCTGCTCCAAATCCCCCAGACACTGGCCAGATTGAAAGGTCAAAGGCCTGAAGCATCCACATGAGCGTTATGCCACATGACACACTCAATATGCTGAAAACCAGCTGAAAGACATGCTGCCGTATCTTTCAGCTGGTTTTGTTATTCTATTATCAAGAGGTGGGTCTGACTGAGCACACATTCATTTCACATTTATTACTATCAGACTGTAAAAATTACATACCACAGATTCATACGGGATAAATATGACTCCACAGTTATTAATGTCAAATTGTAAAAAGTACACACACTACAGATTCAGACTGGATACAACATGACTCCACAGTTATTACTGTCAGGCTGTAAAAACTCCACACATTGCAGATTCATGCTGGATCAAAATTCCTCCACCACTCTCAGAATGTAAAAAAGTGTACACCCTGCAGATTCCAGTTGTGCTTTACTCTTGACACTGATTTGATCTGATTGACCATAATAGGCAGGTGCAGATGTTTCACCCAGAGGTTGTGAATCACCTTTGTTGGAATGAAGGGCATTCTGGGTATTTGAGCATGTATGCAGAGGCATGTTGGGTAACAATGAGGTTTAGAACAATTTGACCAGAGGCAGAGGCTGAATGTCAGCTGTGGATCTGTGAGTAATTATGTTTACCTCATTGTTGCTGGATCTCTCCCTCTGAGTGTGTTTATGTGTGTGTGCATGTGTGTGAGAGAGAAAGAGCAATTTTACTGGTCATTCTGAGCTGTATCTGTGAGTATGCATCTCGTGTGTGCATGTGTATGTGTGTGTGCGTGTGTTTGTGCGTGTCCAGTCCAACAGATCCTCTCTTGCTCTCTGTTCTGCTCTCCATGAAGCACAAATATGTGCTGGCCTGAACCAGAACCAAACTGAAACCAACAGCTATGCCCATTCCAGCACTGATGATCTCCATCTCCATTCCCACACTGATCTAGCCCTTTCACCTAACCATTCCAGCTCACAAAGTCCAGACAGAAGGAGCCTAGAGAAAGCTCACAGGAGAAAGTGATCTTTATTACGGCTGCAACAATTAACAACATGGGTGTTGTTAATGACTAAAAAATCAGGAGTGAAGTCAACACTATATGATGCTATAATGACTGTACAAGCGGTATAAACATACCATCTCTATGTAATGTGAAGTGGCCATTTTGTTATGCGTGAACATTCCACAGCACACCGTGTGAACAGTGTGAAATTCTGTCGCTGCATTTAACCCATTCGCCAAGTGAAGCAGTGGGAAGCTGACAATGCAGCAGGAGCGCTGTGTGGAGATGGTACCTTGCTCAAAAGTATCTCAGTGGTGCCACTCGCAGTCATGGGATTCAAAATCACAACCTTCTGATCGCAGGTGCAACTCCCTAACCACCAGGCCACCAGCTGTTCTATTGCTGTTTGCTCTGTCCCAGCAGCTGAGGGTGGAGACAACTGATTACATGTTGTCAGATGCAGGTCAAACATTTTTCAGCCAATCAGATTATGTGGCCTTAACTGTTATATAAAAACGAAGAAATTGCTTGTTGCACAGACTGATGGTGGTGCCTTACTGGTGCCATGAAGGGGCAAAGGGAGAGCAGCAGAAGGTATTATGGTTTATTTGGTTCGTTAATCAAAAATAGTTTTTATTGTTCAATTCCCAGCTGGGTTCCAGAGAGTTCTTTCTGTGAGGAGTTTCTGGTTTCCTCCCACAGTCCAAAGACATGCATGTCAGGCAAATTGGAGCTGCTAAATTGCCCCTAGGTGTGAGTGTGCGTGTGAATGTGTGTGTCTGTGTGTCTGCCCTTTGATGGACTGGCCACCTGTCCAGGGTGTTTCTCTGCCTTTTGCCCTATGACCGCTGGGATAGGCTCCAGCACCTTTCTCAACCCTGGTTAAAGATAAGCGGTTCAGATAATAGTTGGATGGATAGTTGATAAGTTGATCAAGTATAGAAATAGTCATTAGTTGCAGCAAGGCAGCAGGAGAAAGCATGATATTCTCAAATACACTAAACCCACTATGGTACAATGGTGCTCGTTTTGTTATTTTACAAAACAAGTACCATCTCCAAAGATTGGAAGCCTACCTGTAGTGAACAAGCAGGCCTTATCAGTAAGACACCAACAATAAATAATTTTTTGCATCTCTGTGGACAGATATAGACGTGATCATTTCCAGCTGAGTTCATGAAGACCTTGCAAATTGATAACACGAGGTTGGGCGGGGTTGCTTCTGCTTATTAGAAAATTTCAGGTGTGTGAGAGGGGCGGGTCAAACAGTGACAAAGAGTTTGGGTTGTTGATTAACAAATGTTTTTGGGCTCGGACGGGGCACGTTGGCTCACATAACGGATCAGGTGAATAAAGGTCGTAAAAAATCCTGACCTGCGTCCCACTGATGAGAACACACTGTACACCTGATTCAGCTCACAAGTAAATTACAAAGCTGCTCTTCATGCAAGTAAATGCTTAACTTTGGGAGGCTGGAGTTTTAGAGCAACCTCCTATTCAATATGTGTGACAGTATGTGTGTATGCACACATTTAAATAGAAATGGCAACCCAAAGTGTCACAGAAAATGCATATAACTCTATATGTAAATAATGCATATAACTTTATATCGGATAACCCTCTAGTGGATAAAGTGTCCCAATAATCTACAGGGTGTGTATAAATGCACATACTGACGCACTTGTAGGATTGCTTGCATGTGCACGTAGTAAATAGAAGGTTGACATAGTGCATGACATCTCTCTAGAGGCATACGATATTCCTGAAGCGCACACTTCGTCATGCATGCCTGTCTACAGCTGTGCAAGAACAATGGCCAGGGGCATTCACATGTGTGTGCAAGAGAGGGAAATAGAAAAAGAGAGAGAGAGACAGAAAGAAGAGTGAATTGACTGTATAAGCTGCACTGCAACCATGACCCTATCTAGCCCATGATACATTAAAAGGCTGTTTTTGATCTCTGTAAACCCCTGTGTTGAAATTCATTAACTGGATTGAGTGAAAAAACTGTTATACTGAAGCAAACATGTGGAGTGTGATCATCTTTTTTCAGTTCATGAAAGAACTGATAGATTTACATCTGACAGCATTAGAAAGCCAGCTGGAAGGTGGAGTTTCGAGTGCTTTGCTGGTTTCTAGTAATTAGGTCTTTTGCGTCAGTTATTGTCAAATGAGTCATTTTGGGTTATAACATTTTTCTTTCATGCTAAAGTTTAGGTTTCAGTTTACTAGCATTTATAGGATTGACAAGTATATATCCACAAGGGAGAGGCTGTACAAATGCATTGTTACTTTCAACTGTGAAAATGCATGTATTAAAAATAAAATAAAAATACTAGTTCTACCCTAAAACAAGCGCACATATGCCTTTACTATGCTCAAATTCATAAAGGTTTTTTATTGGGTTTTTTTTTTAGCAGTTGCATTTGAACAATTCTGAAATCTGGAGATGCTACTGCCCCAGCCCTCCACTACCCACCCACCTCCAAAGGATCTGGCACAGGAAATAAAACACTGAATCGTTTCAGGAGAGAACAGCTTAGTGCAGTCAAAGGGATATTATTTATCTTGTTTGTCTAAATATAATGTTAATTTACAATCAAGTTCCAAATCTCTTCAGAGAACACACTTCTGCTCTGAATACCTAATTGCTGTTTATGTGCTGAATTTAACATATTGGGGGAAAAAAACAAACTGTATGTGGCACATGTATTTTATATTTTTATATGTCACTTTAAAATGTGTCTAAGCAGGAGAAATGGGAGGGTAAGAGGGTGAGGGATGCAGTATGCGATGTTGAAATCATGCACCCGTTTAAAGAGTTTATAATATGAGGACTTTGTGTCAGAGGGGACCAATGATTCTAGTGATTTAGTGCTAACAGTGCTTTAAGCTTCAAAAACAAATGCATTAAAGAGAAAGAACCATTGTCAGTGTGTGTGAATGTCATCACAAGATGTGCACATGGTGATCTCATACACACCAACCTGGACGTTAGTGTGTGTGTGTGTGTGTGTGTGTGTGTGTGTAGTGGAACTGCAGCTTAGAGGATTTAAGTGGGGAAAAAATTACATGGGATTCCTAACACCAGTGTGTTAGTGTGTAAATAATACAGAATGACAAGCTAGGGAATAGCAGTGTGTGTGTGGTGTGTGTTTGTGTGTGTGTGTGTGTGTGTGTGTGTTTGTGTGTGTGTATCTGTATGTGTGTGTGTGAGTGTGTGTGTGTGTGTGTGTGTGTGTCTGTGAGTTTGAGGTGGACTGTGTTGACTGAGAGTGGTCATGTGGAATTTGACTGCAGCTTTTATGAGCCCCCCATCCTCAACGTAAAGACAGCCACGTCAGCACTCTCTCTAACATACACACCCACACATTTGTACACACACACACACCTACAAACCGAGAAAGTACTCTATAGCCTGGACTGTGTGTTAACTTTCTACCTTAACCTTCTGTGTTAACCTTTCATGGAAGCCTTCATGATCATTTTCATGACACTCAACAAAAACAACATGACAGCACACACACGCAGACACACGCAGTTAAATGATGCCGATGGCACCAGGCCCTCATTAGCAGAGCGCCTCTAAATGGCCAGGCCAGTCATTCATCGCTTCAACATCAAACTCTGGCGTTTACTGGCTAATGAAAGTGCAGGCTGTCCGAGATCCCCCACCACACAACAGAGCCTTTGTGTCCGTGAAAATTGAAGCCAGATCTAAACAAAGCCAGTTTACAGGTACACTACTGTTCAAAAGAAACACTGTTTTCAATCAGTTTTGTTGCAGATAAATGTGTTAAAAAAAATATAAGATGATACTGTTTCTCTTTACAGGTACTGACTAGTTTATGATAAGCCATGAAAAAAATAAAAACAATGTTAGATGTGTGCAGATGTTAGATGAACAGAACTGTAGATTCGATAATAATTTAAAAAGCAGAATGAATTAAAATAAAATTAATATGCGGAATGCTTCAGGATTGATTTGTGGCTTATACTCTTTTTAAAGGGCCAAAAATTCTTATAACCAATAATATCTGCTGATATTGTTTTATATTTCATATTTTAGTTTTGTACTTTTGTAGTTACTTGGTCTAATGCTAACCATAATGTTGTTTGATGATCACCACTCAGCCTGTGTTGATGTCCTATAGTTAAGTAAGCGATGGCTCATACTGGGCTCTCCAGTGATACAGTCTTTGAAAATTGTGCTTGAATGTCAGTAGATTGCGAGTTTGAATCATGGCGATACCTCAGCAAGCAAACAAATGAACAAATGCATTAAAATGCTGGAATCTGTTTTCTTTATGGTATAAATAACATCATTCTCCTCTGACTGACGGGTTAAAAGGTTGACCCTTGACCCTACTGTAACTGCTAGTTGTGTGATGGGCAGTGTGTTGAGTTGCTTAAAGTTAGGTGTGCGCTTGTGTGTGCAGATCATGTGGTGTCCAGATGCAGGGCATCTAAAGACACGCCGGAGAGCAGAAGAGCGCTGCGGGGCGAGAGATAATGAGTCCCCACAGAAAACTTCAGAGAGAGAGGAGGTGAAACAGCTCAGCTGGAGCCCTATATTCTCAAGTCTCTCTTCCGCCAAAAACTGCTGGAAACATACACTAATAAATATTAACACATACTCACACCCGCCCACTCTAGAACATACAGACCCTTATACGATTTCAAAACCCATAGCCCTTCATTGTGACCGAATCAGTTCCTTATTGCAGCACATTCATTTAGACAGTCAGCAGCAAATGATGTGCAGCTGTATTAATATGAATCCACACACCTTGTTCATTGGTGTTTCTACACATTCATAACAGTTAATAACATAGTTTTTGGCCTGCTGGGAAGCATTAGCAGTTTAAGTGATACTTAAGTGGAAGATCAAATTTTCAAATTGTTTCGCTTATCCCAAATGTAGACATTAATTTTAATTTATTTTTTTTTTAATGAAGCTATGTGGCTAATGTGGTTAACACATAATGGAAGCATATCCTCCATCCATTAGCATCATATAAACTATATATTTTTCACAAACTTGCTTCATACTGTTTTGAGCTGTTTAGTAATTTCAAATAGACTTGCCTATGTGGCTTCTGATACTGTATGACATACTGTTATCTGTAAACATGAACACAATTACATCACATAGCTAAAAACATTATTAGCCACCTTGGCTGATTTTTGACTGTCCTTTACAGATAACACTATATCATACGGTGTCAGAAACCACATAAGTGAGTCTATTTGCACTGGTGTATAGCTAAGCTTTCAGGAATTGTTAGCTTCATTAACCTTGTAGATCCAGTGCAAAACAAAGGAAACGTAGGACATCAAACATCTTTTCTGGCCAAAAATATTTGGGGTGAGGAAAAAATTGGTGTAAATTAGATTTTTTAAACTATCCTTTTAAGATCTACAAAATGTGCAACATAACAAACAATATTATTTACAGGAATAATAATAATGCATGTCTCCTTGTGGAGAGGAGAAGAGACTGTACAGGGATACCGTGCGTAAGGCATAATTAATCGATCGCAAGTGGCCAACGAAGCTGTGATTGGAACGTGGGACTGGAGCTGTCCCGGACGGGACAAATCAAAATCACCCATATTTCGGGATGTCCCAGACAGTTTGGGACGGTTGACAACCCTATGCTGCATACACATAGACCTACAGGCTTGAATTATGCAGAAAACTTCTGCAGGTAAACAAATCCAACCTGCTCTTTAACAAATGATATTTTGATTAGAGAAATATTTTTGGTATTTATCCAGTGCTTTCATTACTTTGTAGAAGAACAGAATAACTCTTGGTGGTTATGTGTGTGTGTGTGTGTGTGTGTGTGTGTGTGTGTGTGTGTGTCAAAAACTTATTTAGTGTTTCTATTGCAGAAAATAATTCAATCACAGAAAATAATTCAATCCATTTGTTCTTTACAAAGTGATCCAAGAGTCTGTACTGCCCTGCCCCTTTCTGTAATGGAAAACTGGCATTCTGAGTCCATAAGTGTGCGTGTGTTTGTGTGTGTTTGTGCTTGATTCCTGCACTTGCTTTCTTTATTTGTTGAGAGAAGTATTGCAGATGCCAGCATAGTGGTGGCCCAAAGCTTTGCCTCTTGCAGTGGCCTCCCCGTCCTCCTACAATAAGTGTGCTACTATTCTATCAGGAATAAATATGAACCCAAAAGCAGCTTTAATTATTGTTAACTTAAGCCCTAGTTTTCTAAACATTAAAATCTTTACAACCCCCCTCTCCCACCCCACCCCAAATGTAGTCAATCAGCTGATATTTGCTGCTGTAGTAGGGAACTGGAGCAGTGAGCTGTAATGTAGCTCCCAGTTAATGAAAGCTTATGCTCCACCAATTAGCACAACAAAGACTGCATGCTTGAATCATCACGCACTCAAATTGTTCAGTGATCTCAATTAGACTTGCTTTTGTGTTTTCTGTCTCTGACAAAAGTACAGTTAAAATCCAGGCTTTGAGATGGCTACATTACTTGAGCCTCATAGCTCTAGTGCAAAACTAAAGAAGTAAGCTCAGGACACTAAACGTGTCTTTGCTGACTGACTGCATTTGAGGTAAGGAGGAAACTGTATAAACTACCATTTTTGTCAAACTATGAATTTAATCCATTTTCTACACGTATACACATTCCCTTGGTGCCTGGGTGGTTATTATTTTCCTGCTTTTCTGACAGATGATGTCTAATCGTCATCCACACAGTTGTTTTAGCGTAAATAACATGTTGAGACCCGTGTTTTTCTCCTCCAGTTTGAATTTCACGGCTGGTAAAAGGGTGTTGGGAGGAGATTATCCACCCATTAGCTGTGTTACAGGTGTTTCTAACCGGTGATAAAGACTCAGACCGCTTATCAATGCCGTCTGGTTGCGTATGCTTATAAAACATGCACACACACCACACACACACACACACACACACACACACACACACACACACACACACACACACACACACACACAGAGTTTAAGTAATAATTTCATGGTCAAAATGCAGTTCACTTCCAGCTGGACTACACAAGTCATCTGGATAAGCAGTCAAGACTGGACCTGACTGTCTGAGAATTTATATGATTGTGTGTGTGTGTGTGTCTGTGTGTATGTATGTGTATGTGTGTGTGTCTTCCTGATAGCACACAACATTGAGGGGTTTGAATATCTGGTGAGTGGTGTGTTATTTTAATGTGCACCTGTAGCCAGTCATTGCAGGTAATGTGGTGTTTGTGGTTGTGTGTGTGTGTGTGTGTATAAATAGTGTATGGGTATTATTTGAAATATTACTCCATGCACCATAAAATTTCTGTCTGAGAGAGAAAGACAGTGAAAGAGAGAGAGAGGCAAAGAGAAAAAGAGAGGGGAATGGGGGCAGGGGTACAGGGATGTAGAAAGAGAAAAAGTAAAGATAAAAGGAAAGAGAGGGGCACTTCATTCATTCTTACTTAACAGGCATGTTTCAGTCCATTCCATTCTTGAGTTCACATTGGGTGAGAAGGTGTGTGTGTGTGTGTGTGTGTGTGTGTGTGTGTGTGTGTGTGTGTGTGTGTGTGTGTGTGTGTGTGTGT
>JBBPCZ010038231.1:0-13451 GCA_037974445.1 Brycinus macrolepidotus
TGTGTGTGTGAGTGTGTGTGTGTGAGTGTGTGTGTGTGTGTGTGTGTGTGTGTGTGTGTGTGTGTGTGTGTGTGTGTTTATGCATGAGAGGCAAAAACAGCTTAATTGTGTGTGGGTGGGGACAGGAGTTGACCATCAGGGTGTGGTTGTATTGCTTGACATCTGAAACTAGCTTCTGTTAAAAGTCTGTGTGTGCATGTGTGTATGTGAAAGTGAACTTTTTCTCTCATTCGGACTATCCACCAAGGACAGCACAGCTGAATGAAATTGTGCTTCTCCAGCTCTAATCTGCAAATGTAAACACAAAGGGCAAATGCACATGGGACAACAACTGGTAGACATAACAGAAAGCACAGGCAGACAAAAAATATACAAATAGGCCTACTACAAACTAAGATAAGAAATATTGCACATTGTTTTCACAGTGGTTGCACAATGTAACAACAAATGTAAACTTGACACTGAAGAATAGTGATAAAATGCTCACGTGATAACAAACCTTGAATTATTGGACAAAAATAGTAGCATTCCAAAAGGTGTCTCTGACTATCTTCGTGCTCTGCTAAGGCAGCATGGCAGGTATAGATGTTGTATAGACGGGGGTGAGGTTCTGATTAAGGTGCTCTCTATAGTGCCTCTGTAGAAAGCTGTGAGAACGGGGGGGACTCCACTTCCTCTCTTTGCTGATGTACCTGATGTGTTGCCAATATGGCATAACTGGTAGAGCGAATAGGACGGTATACAAACTGAAGGGGGTCAAACATTCCAGGAAGTCTGTTATGAGGTTCTGGATCAGCCTTTCAAAGCACTTCATCATGATGAAAAAGAGTGCTATATGGTGGTTGTCAGTAAGTGTTGATGCTGGGGACTTCTTTGGCAGTGGTATGATAGTAGTGGTTTTGAAGCACAGAATTGCGATGGCTTTGTTCAGGGAGGTGTTATAGATGTTTGTGAGGATGTGTGTCAGTTGTTCAGCACATTGCCTGAAAACACACCCTGGTATGTTGTCAGGACCTGCAGCTTTCTGAGGGTTGACCCTTTGTAGGGTCTTTCAAACATCTGCTGGGTCTAGAAAGAGTGTTTCATAGTTCAGACCGGGAGGAGCTTTCATTGTTGTTGTGTTGTTCTTTTCTTCAAACCAGCTGAAGTAGGTGTTAAGTGTTATCATCGCAGGGTGGTGGCGAGGGCCTGTAGTCAGTGATGGACTGGATGTCTTGCCACAAGCATTTGGAGTCTTTTGAGTCAGTGAAGTGACTCTGGATTTTCTGCCCATAAGCACTTTGCTGCTCTAACACCCTTGTTCAAGTTGGCTTTAGCAAATCTAAGAGCATCTTTGTCCCCAGACTTGAAGGCAAAATTACATGGTCTCAGAAGTGCATACACCTCTCTGGTGAGCCAAGGTTTTTGGTTGGCATGTGTGGTGGTGATCTTATTGATGGTCACATCTTCCACATGCTTGGATATGAATCCTGTCACAGACTCAGCATATGTGTTGCTTGAGAGCGGCAACCTCTCTGAACACATTCCAGTCTATGTATTCAAAACAGTCTTGGAGTGCTGAAACTGCTCCCTCCGGCCAGGTCCTTATTTGCTTCACAGATGGCTTGCTTCTAGTTAGCAGTGGCCTGTATGCTGGAATTAGCATAACAGAGAGATGGTCTGAATTTCCAGGGTGGGTTGGTGGGGGGCTGTCCTGAATGCCTATTTGATGTTTGTGTAAACCAGGTCTAATGTGTTTTCTCCCCTGGTTGCAAAGTCCACATGTTGGTAATAATGTGGTAGTACTGTCCTCAGTTTGGCCGATTAAAGTCTCCAGCAAAGATATAAACATAGTCCAGATTAGTATTTTGGATCTCACTGACACACTGATACAGTGTGGATAGTTCGCACTGGTGGGAATATTTACAGCTGTGATGCTAATGGCTGTGAATTTCTTTGACAAGTAGAATGGCTGGACGAAGAGTGACTTGTGACAATCTCAGTGTTATTGCACCAGTTGCTGTAAATGTAAATACATACACCTCTTCCCCGAGATTTATCGCTGAGAGCATGGCTCCTGCCCGCACATTATGTAGTTAACCCATCCTCATGAATGCCACTATACTGAACAGTGGAATTCAGCCACGTCTCTGTGAAGATGAGAGCACAACAGTGGTTAAATTTAGTCTCCAATATTCCACTTAGTTTTCCAGGGAGTGGATGTAGATGGAAGCACAAGTCTGTAGGGATTAGCCATAAGCCTTGCGCTGATACCCACTCAAGTGCTGCGTTTCTGTGGTCTCTCACACTGCTTGTGTTGCTTCCTGTGGCGGTCAGTGATGGTTGGAGAGCCTGCTGCTGTGCAGGCCTCTGGGTCTTGCTGATGTAGAATTCCCACTGAGTGTTTTGAGTTCTAAAGGCAGTAAACCATTGTATGAGTTTCTAAATAAGTCAGATGCATGAAGACCAAGCAAAGTACATCAGTTGTAAACCAATCTTGTATTTGACTGCAATGGAAGAGACGGTACATTTAATGTAAATCGCACAACGCTATCGGGAGCCAGAGTGGCCACTATCATAAAGGGCACTGCCATCACACTCAGCTCACATGTGTGTGTGTGTGTGTTCGCGCTCATAATTGAATTTCTAAAGCTAAAGTTAGCTTCCTATTACATTGTTGCATTTCAAATGCAACAATATATTCTGACTGCTGCACCATTGAAGGTGGGACAGGTTCTTGCAACATGATGGCAACGCTTATTCAGTTAGACCAGGAAGATATACACTATATGGAAAAAAGTACTGGGATGCCTGACCAATACACCAACAAGGACTTTAATGACACTGCATTCAAATACATAGACTTTAATATTGAGTTGGTCTCCCCTTTGCAGCTATAACAGCTTCCACTCTTCTTGGAAGGCTTTCCACAAGATTTAGGAGTTTCTGTGGGGATTTGTGCCCATTCCTTCAGTAGAGCATTTAAGAGGTCAGGCACTGGACAAGAAGGTCTGGCTCACAATCTCCATTCCAGTTCATCCCAAAGGTGTTGGATGGGGTTGAGGTCAGGGGTCTTTGCAGGCCAGTCAAGTTCTTCCACACAGAACTCATCCAACCATGTCTTTATGGACCTTGCTTTGGGCACTGGCGCACAGTCATGCTGGAATAGAAAAGGACCTTCCCCAAACAGTGCCCACAAAGTTGGAAGCATTAAGGAAGTAAGGGGCCTGGCCCAAACCCAGAAAAACAGGTGTGTCCCAACACTTTTGTCCACATAGTGTAGATTATCAACTATTGGGTAAAAAAAGAAAGATAAAAAATGATACTGATAATCATAAAAACACTAAATATTGGTTCAAATAATTGGCCAGGCTAAATCAGTTGGGACCTAGTTTGCATCTGCACTTCATGGTCAAAAGATGCCGAAAACATGGACAGTCCACAATGTAGACAGGGCAAGGCAGTCCGCAAAGCACTAACTCTAATGCTCAAGCCACTCCAAGCCTTCTGGAAGTCCTAGATACGTCCTAGATACGACTGTGAATACAAGCCATGGTCTAGCAGGTTTCTTCCATTAGTTAGAAAAAGAAAAGAGAAGTGCCAACTCTGTGCCAGGGCTCTTTAACAAAGGTGACACATGAAATGTGTGAAATGTTTCAAATAAAAAAAAAATATTTTTTATGAGCTTCAAACGTCTGTGTTAAATCTAGAATGGCCAGTAAGTGTTCATGAAGTGAGAATTAGCTTAGCATTAGCAGAGCATTAGAATGCCTCCAGGGTCACTACTTATCATTTATGACATTATGCTTAGCTCTAATAGTAATGATCCTCCACTGCATGTAACTGCATGTATCTTATAGGCTAATTTAAGGCAAAATTGCCATGAATATGAGACGGGTAGTCAACCACCACAAGTTCTCCACAGTTCAGTTTTCTTCACCCTCAGTGCTAGAATGCCACATCTTCAGCTTCTGCGCTAATTGTCAAGGCCATTGTGAGCTGGATAACATGCAGGACAGTGACCCCCAGGCCTAGAGTTGTGTGCCACTGTAACAATGAGTCATTGAGCCAAACAATTCCACTCTTATTGAAGAGGGACTGGGGAAAATAAAGGCAGTAAGAGTGAACCACAGTGTTTATATAGAGGTGTTAAAATTTTTTAGTAAAACTAGCAACATCTGAGTAGCGAGGAGAATTTCTTTGGTACGCCAGCAAAAAGTGAATGCTGTGTTTTGCATTTTCTTTGTCAGGAGTTTTTGCATGCTGTCATGCTGACCCTGCCAGAGACTGCCAGGAGCTATGGGCTGCGATTCATCCTCAGCAGGGGGCACAATGCCAAGCCATTTTCACATGAGGCAACCAGCAGCAAAACACTTTGGGCCTGCAAGGCAACAGAAGCATGCTGGGACATTTTTGTCAAGTTTTGTGTCAATGGTCACCATCTCATAGAAGGCAAAAGCCTTTCATCATTGTTTCTTATAGTCTATAATTTGTTAGCTAAAGTTTGTTACCCTACATTGTTTTTTACACAATTTTCTCCCCAATTTAGTCATGTCATAGCTACAAGTCTCCAGTCACATGATACCACCAACACTAGGATTGTGAAGGATAGAGTGTGCTTCCTTTGAGGTACACACAGGACACCATGCCTTGCTACTAATGCAATGTTGTTGGTCAGCTCAGCATGCTAGGAGGAGAACACTATGCTGTCCTGTCAGCTAACAGATGCCCACGATGACTAGCACTGTACTGAGTGATGCACTCAAAGCCAGTTGTGCTTTTTTGGAATCCCAGTGGATGACTGTGGGATCTCCGGGAATTGAACTTACAATCTCCTCATGATGTCCATAAGCCTACATTGAAAAAATCCAAAATAGAAATCCTTTTATTTGGCACTATATCATAACTATTATGCTAGCTAGACAAAGTTAACAATTGTCTTCTAGCCACATTTCCATAAATACATTTCTAAACTGCTAACAGAAGAGCTTAAGGTGTAAAGACATCTCCACTTCTAGCACTTAATTTAAGGTAGAGTAGACTTGCATGGCATATAGTTGAGCTATAAAAATGAACTTCATGGCTATAGAAAACACCAATCCCTCAGTATTTGTACTTATCATTGCATGGTCATTGAAGTTTTGTTCATTTTTATACTTCACAGTGAGTCATAGCATGTGCTGTACCTTAATGAAGAACTGGCTGTGGTTTGGAAGGGTTGGAATTTTGGGGATGTTTACAGAAATGAATGGGGTGCCACACATCAAGTGTGTGTACACCATTCAATGTGTGTACACCATTCAGTGAGAACACCTGCTGATTTGTAGGGCTGATATACAAGAAATGTGCCTAATTCACCTACACCGCTATATCAATACGTCATTTCATGCTCCATTCCCATTGATTAGTAAGTGGATGTAGGTTGTAACAGCAGCCAAACTGTGAGATGGTCATCCCAAAAATTTCTGACACTGTCAGAATTTTGTTCTTAGCTAACTTTGGCTGCAAACCGGTGACAACAGCCATCTTGGGACTTCTGCATTTTGATGGTCATTGCCACATTTTTTGCCACAATATACGTTTTGTGGCTACTGTTTGGACTTGTTTGCCTATCTAAAGCCAATTGGATGTGCCATTCACTCTCATGTGCTGTTTCTCAAGTGGTGTAGGACCACTGTTTTGGAGCCAGAATCAAAGATATCACCACATTTCTTTCTTTTACGTTGGTCATCTTTCATCTGGGACCACACAGTGTATACTAACCACTGGGTTGGTCCTTCTGTTGAGCCGAGAGCTCCTTTCAGTGTTTCTTTGACATGCGGATACATATTTTTTTCTGACGCTCCCTTAACGACGCTCATTAGTGGACTGCCCCCATGTTTCAGGACAAGCTGTTTCAGGACAATGCCTGTTGTGCAAAATTAAATAAATAAGCCTCAGTTAAAGCTGAACCTTGTGTTTGTTTCTTTCTCTCCACTGAGTCATAATGCTTTTGCAATTAGACCACCATCTGTTGTGCTCATAAGCAAGTTGCTTTTCTTTGTTAAATTCGTTGGAAAACACAAGGACAAGTGCGCAAACGCTGACGTTCCCAACTATAGCATCTTTCTTCAACCTCTGAAACTGCCAAACTTGCAGTCTCATGATGTCATGATGGCAAAGTAAATAATTGTAATGTTGATTGTTTTACTGCTGATCCTGGAGACTGAATGGGCAGCGAACTGGCTCAAAACAATCAGGCTTGTGTAAATGAATGTGTGTGTCCGTGTGTGCTCACTTGCCCAATAATTGCATGGTGCACTGTTTATTTTGTGTGTGAGGGTGCATGGTGTACGTATTTAACTCTTTGTGGGGACCAATTATCCCTAGAATGACATGAAAGTATGGGACACTGCGGGGACAACTGGCTGTTCCTCTTGAGGAAAAATGAGGTCAAAGCTAATCTTTTAGTTACTAAGGTTCAGGATGAATTAGGTGGGGCACAGCAGCATTTACACTTATACAGAAGAATATAGAAATATTTCACAAAGACAGGAATACCAAAGGTGTGTGTGTCTGTGTCTGACAATTTCTGAATCTTTCACATCGTAATTTTGACGAAATCTGCAGTAAATTTGACAAAATCCCAGTAGTCAGGCTTCATCCTGCTCCATGTGTGGTCTCCTTCTGAATATCCTTTTCAGTCTCTAATAGCAGGCTGTCAATTTGATTGGAAAAAATGATCTCAGTGATTCCAAAGATATGTGACATGCAGATCATTAATCAAAGTCAAAGAAGTGGAAAAAAGTGGAATTTTTATGCAACATAATTTCCTTGCAACTTACACATTCAAACATTCCACACAATACATTTAAGTATTTCACTTACTCCACATTTGATGCTTTAGCTTACTTAGCATCTTAGACTTTTCTGAGTTCAAATTTGCATTGTTAGCTCAGACTTGGAGCTACAAAGACACTGCTGCTAACAAAAACTAGAGGCCAATAGTCACTCCACTGTTTTTCGTAAATATATCCTCAAAACTTCTCTCAACCCACTCAAACTGCACCCAGGTCTTCTTTAAGGTGGAGCCAACATGTGGATGTGGTTTAGGACATAGGGTGACTTACTGTGATCTATAAAATTGAACTGAATGTCACTGTGTAGCTGAATACTGCAGGCAACCTTTTTACACAACAGGGTCTGTTTTCACAAACTGCCTCGGGAGCAGGAGAGCTGATTTAGTATCAGTTTTTGTGGCAATGACCATCACAAAATATGGAGTAATCTGGTTCAAGGTCAGTTCTCCTTATAACTGCTTTATGAAGCTGCCTGTAGTGATGTGTGTGATTTAATGATGTTCTGTTCAGTTTAAAGATCACAGTAAGTCATCGCTGTGTCCTAAACCACATGCAAATGTCTACTCCACCTTGAAGAGCTGGATGCGGCTTGAGAGACGTTTCAGGGATGTATTGTTTAGGAACTGAAGATTGAAAACTGAATGAACTGAATATTGAATACTGAAAAATTTAAAGAACTACTGAATACTGATCTTCCCAACTGTAGCTATGAAGATATGTTTGTGAGAGGAGCATGGACAGGTTGATTCAGATTCAGGACGTTGTGTTGGGTCTGCGCTGCTAGTTGTGTGGTCAAAATGTGGTCAGAGGGCCCAGTGACATTGGGCGCACTGGACACGCCTCTCCATCTGACTGCACGGTGGGTGATGAACAGGTCAAAGCAGGTGGACAGAAGGAGAGCGGAGTTAACCGGATATCCACATGCACAAAGCTCCACGGTCAGCAAGGGACGATGCACACACACTCAGTATGCAGATCTGTTACTGAGAGAGAGAGAGAGATGCACAGACAGAGACAGGCTGTATTAGAGAGAGTGGAATACAATATATACAGAGTAAGAAAACTAAGGAGAAAAAGAGATGGGGAGAGAGAGGGAGAAAGAGAGAAAGAGAAAGACATATATGCTATACAAGAGAGTGAGGAAGGTGGAGAAAGAGACAGGATATAAGAGAGAGAGTGACAGTGATGAGGGAGACTGAGAGAGAGAGAGAGGAAGAGGAAGGAAGGGAGGGAGAGAGAGGGAGGAGAGAAACAGAGAGAGGGAGGTGCAATCTCTCTCTCTCACTCTTCAACCCAACAAACCCTCTCTTTTCTCTCAGATGTTACTGGCTCGCCTTTCCCTCCAAGTCTCCGCGCGGGAAGAAGAAGCTCTCTCTCTCTCTCCCTGTCTCCCTCTCTCCCCAGCCGAGATGCACCATGGGCCAGGCGTGCGGCCACGCGCTGCTCTGCCGTAGTCAGCAGTGCCACCCCACAGCATCAGACACGTAAGTCTCTCTCTCTCTCTGCCTCTCTCTCTCTCTCTCTCTCTCTCTCCATTTGGGCAGGAGGTGGGAGGAGACCTGTTGTGGGCGTGGCTTCGGTGCACCTCACGCCTTCCTTGCGGTGCGTTTAAGAAACTGTGTGCACACGGGTCTGCACATGTTGCCTTTGGGCACGGGCTCCCTTAAGCTCCTCTTCTGTTAGCAGTTTCAGCAAGATGCGATAATGTTGATATGCACTTAGAGATGAGTCGATAAATTTGTGTGTCTGTTCAAGCTTGCATGTGCGTCCCTGAAGTGTGCAGAAATTAGCACGCAGGATAAATCATCTTTATCTTTGACGCCTCTCTCTCTCTCTCTCTCTCTCTCTCTCTATTTCTTGGAAAGAAAGTGCAACTTGGACCCCTTCTACCACTACACCAATTACTTATGTGTGATTAGGATATTAGTGTGCATTATAGACACCGATTTGGTTGACAGTTGGTGGGGTCCTCCACTGAGCGGAATGGGGTTTGAAACCCCACTCAGGCAAGAACATCACTCTTCACCTTTTCCTACAACTGTAACATGATTCACTCTCTGGATGAGAGTGTCTACCATACACCCTAAACTGTGGTGGTGGCAGGTTGTCCAGTCATTTGTTTAATTTGCACTAGGGCCCATAGTGACTCTGCTGTTTTGAGCAGTTTGATTTGAGGTACTGGTGTTTCAAAGCCATTTGCTTTTTTGGAGTTGTGGAAAACTTGAAGTGACAAAATGATGACTTGAATCAGGTGTGTTTGAGCAGTTTTTTCAGGATACCAGGACTGATGGGCCCATGCTCCAGATGTCCTTAAAGACTCCTCATTGTTCTAGCATTATGTTTCAGAAGGTACACCTATGGATCAGGGCTAATAGTCCCAGGGTCTAAATGTTCTTACAGATTCTTCATTGTTCTGGACTAGCATTACATTTCTGAAGGTGCAACTATGGACTAGGACTGATAGCCCCATGGTCCAGATGTTCTTAAGTAGTCTTCATTTTTCTGGGCTAGCATTATATTTCAGAAGGTGCAACTATGGACCCCTGATGACCCCATAGTCCAGATGTTCTTCAGGATTCTTCATCGTTCTCGGCTTGCATCAAGTGTCAGAAAACGCGTCTATGTCTCTGCAAGTGCTGGTCATTTGGTCACCATAGTGAAGTTTCTGTTTATGATTGAACTCTGCAGTTCTTTGAGGAGCTCTTACTCAAAGGGGGTGATCTAAGTGGGACACATGTGGAAAGGTTATACCTCCACTAAGTAATAATTCAGTACTAAACAAGTTTAAAGAATAAACAAGTAATCTTGTAAAAATGGACTTGCCTTGAAATGAGAGATTTAGGTAGGCAAAGCAAGTTTATTTACATAGCACCTTTCATACACTGCAATCACTCAAAGGGCTTTACAAATGAGAAAAAACAAAATACAAAGACATTTTTAATTCAAATCAATGATTAAAACATTAGTTTCAAAAGAGAAGAAATTTGTGAATCAAAAATAAATTAGCATAATAAGGTGTGGCTGCAGGACAGAAATGCAGTGGAACTCTGTGTTAAGCTGAACTGAAAGCCTGGTCAAACAGGAACGTTTTCTGCCTGGGTTTAAATGTGTTTAGTGTCGGGCTTCTCTAATGTACTCTGCCAACTGGTTTCATTTCAGAGCAGCATTATAGCTAAATGCTGCTTCTCCATGTTTAGTCTTTAAGGAGCCGACTCATTCCTAATGATCTGAGAGCTCTGTTCAGCTCATATTGCTGCAGCATATTGGATAGATACATGGTGCCTACACCATTATGTGATTTATAGACCAGTAACAGTACTCTGGCAGTAGCATTTTGTATCAGCTGAAGCTGTTTCACTGTATTTTGTGAGAGTCCCATTAAGAGGCCTTTACAATAATCAATTCTGGTAGAAATAAAGGCATGAATGAGTTTTTCCAGGTCTGGTTTAGTTAGAAATTCTCTAATCTTGTTGATGTTCTTTAGGTGATAAAATGATGATTTAATAATCCTTTGACATGACTGCTAAAGCTGAGATGAGAGTCCATTAGTACACCAAGGTTACTTGCTCCTTCTTTTGATTTCATGGTTCTTGAATCCAGGCATTCATCATGACCTTTTATGCTCCTAATGCAATAAACACCGATATCAAGTGTTAGCCAATTAGTTCAGTTTAATTAAGCTCACTAGGAACACAGTGAATTTTGCTTAATTCATTGAGGGAGCCAGGAACCATAGTCACACTCAAAATATGATGCATTGTGCAGCCCTGTGTGATGGATAGAAGAATGGAATGGTGTTGAATGGATTGAACAGCAGATTTATTCAACAATATTGCTAATCCCCATAATGCACGAGTGTGTGTGTGTGTGTGTGTGTGTGTGTGTGTGTGTGTCATCATCACTCCTCTGCTTGGTGTGGAAATATTTATACTGTGATTTTTCAATGTATGTATGTTAGTATGAAAGTGCTTTTTGTATCATTAGCATGTGGCATGCAGCATAATGTGACCGTTACCTATCCATTGTTTAATCAGACCTCATCTTATTACTGTCATATGTTGCTATATGATGTGGTTTGTGTGTTTGTTTCTTCTGCTCAGACATGCACAACATAGCATTTTGTCTAGCTCGGAGCATCCTCTGTCCATGTTTTGTCATTGAACTACATTGTCCACTCCAAAACCCCCCTCACAGCAAGGACAGCAGTTTGAATCTGAATCTTCTGCTAAACTGTAAACACTCTCCTGCAACAGGGTTGCATAACTGACCAGTCTTTCTGGTCACTTAACGTTGTGTTAGCTGGTGCCAGCATCTGTTAGCTGATGTAACAAGACTGGTGGAAGGTGTTCTCCTCCAAGCATGTTGAGCTGTCCAATGGCTTTGTGTTAGCAGCAATTCTGAAAGATGTGGTGCTGCTTCATGTGACTTGGAGGAAGCATATATTGGGCTTCACCCTCCCAGTGTTGGTGACACACAGCTATACTTGTCCTTCCTGCCAGACGACCACACCGTTTCGGCACACATCTCGGCTTATCTATCAGACATATCCACATGGATGAAGGATCATCACCTATAGCTAAACCTTGCGAAGACGGAATTTCTGGTTGTCCCAGCCAAACCTTCTGTCCATCACAATATCAATAAAAAAAATTGCCTCTTCACTCCTCACCCCATCCAAGGTGGTGAAAAACCTGGGTGTCATGATTGATGACCAGCTATCCTTCTCTGACCACATTGCATCTGTCTCTTGGTAATTTTTCTTTGCATTGTACAACATCAGAGAAATCAGGCTATACCTGACTCAGTATGCCACCCAACTCCTGGTACTGGTCGTAGTTATCTCTTGCCTCGTTTACTGCAGTGCCCTCCCAGTGAGTCTCCCAGCTTGTACGATAAGACCCTTACAGCTGGTTCAACCAACCCAAAAGGTCGCATGTCACCCTACTGCTAATTGACCTATACTGGCTACCCATGGCTGCCCAAATTAAATTCATTAGCTCTTGTCTACAGAGTGATATCTGGGACTACACCTATCATTCATGCTTAAGTTTCTACTTGTTCCCTCCGCTCCTCCACGGAACATCGTCTGGCTCTGCCATCCCTACACATAAGGCAAACCCAGTCCAGACTCTGCTCATTTGTGGTTTCCTGCTGGTGGAGGCAAACAGAGCAGCAGAATCCTTCTTAATCTTCAAGAACCTCTTGAATACTCCTTTATTTCAGAGAGCATCTCTTCTCATGATGCACTATCGTGAATCTATTGTAAATCACACTTGCTTTTCTGATTAAGCTTACATCTTCTTGTACTACTCCTTACTTAAAGGTCTAGCCCTTAGAACTCTCATTTGGCTCTCCCACTGTCCTGAAGCTTAATTGTTTCCTCAAATTGTAAGTCACTTTGGATACAAGCATCTGCCAGATGAATGTAATGTAATGTAATGTTAATGTGTGATTGGGCAATCCTAGCTATATGGTTAAAATTGCGGAAAAAATTGTCAGTGTCATGGCTGGGCTGAGAATGGTACTTTAAATGTCCTCACTGGCCAACTTTTGGTACAACTGGGATAGTTATTTTGTTGAAGATCACTGTAATATTCATGTTGCATATTGGCACAATTAGAAATAAAGGCCTTCAAAACATCCACAGAAAGATTTGAAGTAAAACATTTACACATCAGTATTGCAATGGCCACTGTCATGATAACGATTGTCCAAATGTTTGTAGACACCTGATCCTCCAGGGTTTCTTCTGAAACCATGGGTTGTAATAGGGGAATTTGTCCCTTTACTGCATTAACAGTCTCTGCTCTTCTGGGAAGGCTACTAGATATTTAGAACTTTACTGTGAGGTTTTGATTGTGTTCAGCCATGAGAGCTTTACTGAGGTCAGGTACTGATGTTGGATGATTAGTTCTGGATCGCAAACTCCACTCCAGTTCTTCCAAAAGGTACTGGATTTAGCTCTATCCCTCATAGTTTTACTACTCTACTGCCAAGGGTGCTTGCAGCTGAGTAGCTGAACACTGTTTGGGTTGCTGAACTGTGATATGAAGCAAAAACTCCACGCTTTGGATCTTGCAAAATTTCAATGTGTTGACATATCACCTACAGACATTTGGACCAGCTAGGCAAGCCAGCAGGCTAGCAGAACCCTACTGGACCACAACCATGCCAGCCTAGCTAGCTGTTGCAGGGCTACAATTTGTAATTGTGCACCTGCATAGTGGACCTATAAAGTAGGTGGAGCTCATAAAGTGGACAGTGAGTTTGTCCACTTCATATTTGACATCTTTGTCGATTATGCTGCTGTTGGGTGTTTGTAACATGTCAGAGTACAGCCATAGGCCTAATTTCTATGGGGAGATATAGGGGTTACAACCATTCCAATAATTATAATTTAGCCATTATGAAAATTATTATTTGACATGACAGTAATATTGGTTTTACTGATATCAGTTGCTAGGTTACGGGGACGCAGGCGAGACTGACGCCGCTCCGTCTGGCATGTTTTTGTTTGACATTTTTAAAAGTTTTATAATTTAATGTAAATATTCATCCAATCAATACATAGTATTGTTTAGTTTACATCTTTTACTATTATTTTTTGCTATTTTTTTCTAATGGTTTTCACCA
>JBBPCZ010038252.1:0-13451 GCA_037974445.1 Brycinus macrolepidotus
CTGTTCAGTTCAATACTTGCACCTAGAAAAGATCAAACCTGAGAAACTGAACATTTTTGCAGTGCTCTCTTATTTTTTTCCAGAGCTGTGTATATATATATATATATATATATGTATATATATATATATGTGTGTGTGTGTGTGTGTGTGAGTGTGTATATATTTACACACAATACATAATTTATTATTTATTTATCATTTGTAATTTGTTCACACCTGCACCAGCCTTCTGTATACTGTCATGGTGCATGCACCGAGTAAATGGGGCAGAAACGCGCATGCTTTAACAAAAACACTGTTTATTCATAAAAAGACAGCCAAAGGCCAGCAGCTGGGCTCCTGCACACATGAATAAACCAAAGAGTCAGGTAACAAAACTGAACTGAAAACCATGTGAAAAACACAGCGATGATCCATAAGGCAGTCCAGGAGGTGAGCATGAGCATACAAGACAAAATACAAACAACGTGAGGAAACTGGAGCAACACGCATGCTAGGGAAGACGGAGACTGTTGCCTTCCGGGTCGAGCTGACATATAAATAAGTGAACAAAGGAACAGATCAGGACCACATCTGTTCTTCATCCCTGTAAAGCTTAAATCAGCTTCTGCTTTTAGCCAAGTTACTGCTAGATAAGTTACACACCTTAACAAACCCTGTCAGAAAGAAAACAAGTCAGAGGTTTATACACAAGTAAGGAAAAACAGTTAAGAGGGTTAGTGCCCAAGTTTTTTTTTTTTTTTTTTTAATATATAGGAAAAGATAAAAGATGGAGCGAGCGGACTGGTTAGTCACCAAGATGCTCCTTGAAGAGGTGGGACTGCTTAAAGACAGCGAGGGACTCTGCAGATCTGATTGGAAGAGGGAGTTTGTTCCACCACTGAGGGGCCAAGACTGAAAAGAGTCTTGATGCAGGTCTTCCTCTTCTCTTGAGCAGCGGAGGTTCAATGACGCTAGGCAAATATAAAGACAGGATGGATCCCAGGCTCAGGAGTCCAATGGCAAAATAACAGAGAACGAGGGAGGCGTGGCGTAGGCAGTACGCATGTAACAGTACCTTAGACACATTAAAACAAGAAGTACCACAAACTGAATATGTGAGTATACTGTCTTTGCAACCTGGGGTTTTTCTGAAGAGGGCAGCGAGCGCACCTGTTTCCTTTGACACTTATCTGCTGATAGGCAGGAAGCTCTGACCTGCATGGGCTCTGGGACGGGTTCTTCTCAGGCAGCTGGTGCTGCAGCGGGGTGAGGCGGGTAAGCAAGCCACAGTCCTTTTTTTCCCGAAGGTGAAGGTCAAAATCAGTGGTGAGTTTGATGACCGTACCCAGATCTAGCCCGGCATCTCTGCAGGCAAACTCTCTCTGGGTTTCTCAAGACTGCAGACTGCAGTACCAGCCATGTTCCCAATATGCTTTACAAATAACAGCTAATTAATGTGCAATCTTGCACTCTGACAAGAAGATAGACCTGCATCCCCCAGAAGGTACAGCGGTGTGCCATATTTGAAGAAGTAGATCATTGTTGTAAATTTACGCCAGTTCTTTACAGTGTAATTCAGGAGCAATTCTCTCTTGTATTTAAGCAAAACTGGGCCAAAATCTTGAATATGAAGAACATTCTTTGCCTTTTGTCCCAGTTATTTCCACTGTGGGTGCAAGTGCAGGGGCTGTGTGAGATAATTTGCAGTTCTGATCATCAAGAAGCACAGAAAAAATGGAGGATATCTTTAATCTAGAGATAACTGTGCTGCCCCTCCAATTTCATCACTTCAGAATGTGTGTTATCTGGTGAATGTATGACCTTTGACCTTAATGTCCGGTCTGTGTGTGTTTTTGTGTGTGTGTATGTGTGTGTGTGTGTGTGTGTGTGTGTGTGTATTTCTATCCATTACCCCATCCCAGTTTTCTGCTTTCTACCTAATGTGCTTAATGTACTGCATATGATGTTCCTCGCCCAGTTTCTGCCAAAATACACATTAGTCTCCCAGTCTGGCCTGGTAGGAAAAGGAAGATTGAGTGATTGAGTGATAAGACGGAAATAATATTGAGTGATTGATGACTTCAAGAGATATTGGCATCTCAGAATGAAGCATATTTCCAAGCAGTAGATTACAATTCAAGCAGTATTGCGAAGCTAAATGAAGTATTATTTTTTGTCTTCTGAAACAGCCGATTGTATGAGTTTCAGTTTTGATCTGTGTTTCAATACCAGTTTTAACATGTCTTTGCTGAATTCTCCTCATGAATCAGAAGCTTTCAGTATGAATGCACTTGCCATCTCATAGGCTAGCCTCTGTGAGCTAAGTAGCTAATGAGCTAAATGTCGAGAAGTAGAGATCTTCACAACATTCTCTGTATGGCAGCTGCTGCCGTACAGACACCATTCATGTTGCCCCACTCATTGTATGAGTGTACTTGTTTATAATTTTTATTCATTTGACTAAATATATTTGTTGACAGTCACCATTGTTTTTATCTTGGGGAATGTCTTGCTCTGGCTGAGACTGAAAAGACTAAATAGTCATGAGTTCCCCATTCTGGTTCCCTGCTGGTGGAATGAGCTGCCTAAGCAGACCAGAGCAGCAGAATCCCTCTCTATCTTCAAAAACCTCCTGAAGACTCATCTGTTCAGAGAGCATCTCCTCTCCTGATGCACTCCTTACATTACTCTCACATAAGGATTTAGCACTTAATACTCTCCTCATGTTCTCACAATGTCTTGAAACTTGTTTCCTCATATTGTTAGTCGCTTTGTATGAAAATGTCTGCGAAATGATTGTAATGTAATGTAACTTGACCCCCCAACGTCTGGTCTGGAGCAGAAGATGGCAAAATTCAGTTTTGGCTGGGGCAGCAAAATGTTATGCGTCGGAAGTGCAGATGGTGAAGGTAGCTCATGTTGCCACAACCTCATAAAGATGGTTGAAGAATGTGGAGAAGAACTAAAGTCTGCTAATTTCACTCCTCTTTAAGTGTTATTATCACAGAAACAACTCTGAAATGTCAGAATGTCTCACTCCTGTTAATCATAATGGATGGTAGGTGTGTGTGTGTGTGTGTGTGTGTGTGAAGAGCTTGCGTCATGCTTCCACGTGTAGCATGCCTGTCGACGTGGAGCTTTGTCTCAAAAATGATACATTCCCGACACAGCAGTTGTAGCATTACTTTGGTTTTCTCGCTAATTAGCTCATCAGCTTCTTTTCTTCGGCTACAGCAAAACACACATTCCTGATGTTTTCAGACAAACAAGAACTAGCTCACACACACATTGCTCTCATTTCTGTGTTTGGGATTTTCAAATGACGAGCTGCTCTTACGTCCTCCTGTGAGACCTTTCCTTTGTCAACATGGCTGCTGGGTAAGGCCTATGACATTTGGGAAGCCTCGCCTTTGTAGCTATGTTGTCTGCTGGGTTCCCCTTCAGTCTAAAGTGGGTCACAGCTGGCCAAAATCAGCTTCAAATATGACAAGCAGATCAAAAGGTGAAGATTTTGGGGAGCAATACTGAGGAGAGGTCTTTGCTATATTGAAAATGTATAAAGAAGTAAATGTAAGAAAATTAAGGAAGAGGTTGTTCTGAGTCTGATTATTATTATATATTATTTATCTTTACAGAATTTGGCCCTAAAGTAAAGTGGCCCCTAATAGTCATGCGTGAACATGCCACAGCACACAGTGTGAATTTCTTTCTCTGCATTTAACTCATTCACCAAGTGAAGCAGGGGGCTGCCGCCAATGGGGGGCGCCCGGGGAGCAGTGCGTGGGGACACTAGCATTCCTGGGATTTGAACCCATGACCTTCTGATCGCAGGGGCAACTCCATAACCACTAGGCCACCAGCTGGCCTAGTGACAAAAAAACAGACAAAAAATACATGATTTATATACAGTGAAATGTATGGTAATTTTACATTGGCTCTCATTGTCTATAAAACAGTTCTGACCACTGTGGCACCTGAGGCCAAGCACACTTTATTGTAACCCTCAATACATCTGGAGCTATAAAATGGGGATAAAAAAGGTGGTAAACCATAAACCTCACTGATTGCCCAGTATTTCCATTTCCAGCTACTCCCTGCCTCCACCTTTGCTAAAACATCAACACCTGCAGTACATTCTGGACTCAACTCTAAAACATATCCCTCTCATCTTGGCTTTTTCTAGCTTTGAGCTGTTTTCTTTGTTTAGTATTCCTGTTTTTTACCCTTGTTCTGTTTTATTTTTGTTTTGTGACATGGATTTACTCTATGTAAGCCTCCCTGCCTGTGTATTATGACTCCAAGTTTTGGATTGTGCCTAAAAAGGTTCTATGGACAGCGACCCTTCCATCATCTCTCTACGTTTCAGTGGTCCTATCATTAGTAATATCAGGCTTTGTCTGGCACTTTGCCTGATAATGGGCTGGTTTGGGTCAGTTTTAGACAGAATTCTGATGGGCTCAGGTCAGTTTCGGACTCAAAATCTGATGACGTGTTTTCAGTCGGGTCAGACTTCCCAGGCTGCATTCAGGTTGGGACCAAGACCTCAGGGTCCATTACAGCTCTATGCTAGCAAACAATATGGCTGTAATTACCAGCCCATATGTAAGTGCCTCGTCAGGATGTGTTGTAGGAATTCTCAATGGATGTCTGTGCATGTGGGTTGGGGTGTGTGGCGGAGCTGTGTGTGCGGTTTTTGCTGGAGGTGTGATGAGCTGTGTTTTCAGTGGTTAAATGTCAGGCCTTATCCATTATGTTTTGAAGAGACACGCAGAAGCCTGGTGTTTGCAGGTCAACGGAGACATCAGCCTGCAGAAAATGTACACTGACCCTGCTGTCACTCACCACAGAACCTTTGTTATTCTCCAGCTTCTGCAGAGATAGATCCAGTGGAGCCCAGCGGAGAGAGTGGGGACTCAGTAAAGGCAAAGTCTGATCACAATCAGGTCTTTCGAGAGCTAGGGATGGAGTAGGGGTCCAAGCATTGTCACCTCATACACACTATCACGCACTGTAGCCTATCTCCAAAGTCCTCCTTTGAGTCCAGTGCTCTGGCCTTATCCCCAAGAGCCTGTGTTGTATAACTGAAAACCTGGTGGAGCTGAGACACCAGCAAGTTCTGAGAATCAGGGAGACTGAAGAATAAAAAATGAAACTAAAAATGAAATTAAACTAAAAGCCAGTTTTGGACGTAGCATTGGGCCAAAGTAAAGAGGCCCCTTATCGTCATACGTGAACACACCACAGAATACAGTGTGAACAGTGTGAAATTCTTTCTCTGCATTTAACCCATTTAACCCATTCACCAAGTGAAGCAGTGGGCTGCCACCAACGAGGGGCACCCGGGGAGCAGTGTGAGGGGACAGTACCTTACTCAAGGGTACCTCAGTGGTACCACTAGCAGTCCTGGGATTTGAACCCACAACCTTCTGATTGCAGGGGCAACTCCATAACCACCAGGTCACCAGCTGCGCCAAGGGGTTAAGAAAGAACTGATGGTGATGGGGGCTAAGGCAAAAAAGACGTCAAAACAGCCAGCAGTAAGGACAGAAGGACACAAACTGATTGAAATAAGAGAGAACGTGAAGACAACATAGTTCTTGCTCACTGTACCCTGGATCTTCTCAGGTGCTGAAAGTCCTCTTCATGTAATTAATAGTAGGTATGACTGATTTCCTCAGTTGCCTTTCTGGTGACCAGATTCATCTTTTGCAGAATCATTAGGAATCTACTGTGGATCCCGAAATACCCTGAGAAGCATAAAATGAAAATCTATTTCATGCATCTATCACAGATTATGGCACAGATATAATATTGTACAGCACACAGGCAAATCTCCATAATGTAAGCTGCTGATATTGAATTTTAAAACAGATTTTGAGCTATTATCAGCCCACGGTGTCCTTATAGCTTAGGTCTTACCGAATTGCAGCTACTAAATCATCACTGTCGCGACAAAATCTTCTTACTATAAAATGGAAAAATGTCCTTAACGTACTGTATGTCAGCAGGGACGCAAGAGAGTGTGTTGAGTTAGAGGTGTTGAAAAGAGACAACGATAAACACAGATAACTGACATTGTTGATGCACACCCTGCTGTCTCAGAATTGTAAGTAAAACCCCAAATCTTTGTAATTTAGAAAATGCAAGTGCTTATATATAGCAAAAGACCATTTTTGCTGATTTTGCACATTATAAGGAATATTACGTAAAGTAATCAAGTACATTTTGTTAAAAAAAAAAAAAATGGAAAAAACTAGGGATATATACATACTTTTTTTTAAAACAAAATTTACTTAATTACTTTACGTATATATTACTCACACACATATGCATGTGTAGACCAGACCACCAGACCACCAGCTGCCCTAAAAGCTTGGTGAGGCCCCATGATAAACATTATGGCGAAGATTCTAGGTGACTGATTCAACACCAGTGGAAAAACTGAGACGTATTGGTGGGATACATTTGCTAAGCAGCTGTGTTAGGGACAATTACATAACCGTGGTCATCAGAGGCAGGGTCCAGCGGATCCTCTGCAGTGGAAAACCTTTCTCAGTATCTAACAAAACAGAGAAATGTTAAAAATTAGTCAAAATATGAGAGATTACAAAACAGGACTGTTGAATACAGCTCAGAAATGCACTGGGACACTGCGGAATCAGACACTCAGGTATGCATATGTTCATTAATTAGTCTTGGAAACAGGTCACAGGTGTGAGTAGTAATGAGTGGGTTGAGTCAGAGTCAGAGTTCCCTCACAGAGGATATACTAGCTATGGCATAGTGCTAAGGTTTAGGATTGTTCACAACTGGTTAACTTATTGGATATGTTATGTTGGCTCACAACAGAACATGTTTTTGGCAATTGTAGTGAAGAAGGAAAGAATTTCCCTTTTCCAGTCTAGTCCAGTGTTGTTGAAATTAAACCATGTGTTATTGGCCTTGAGTCTCAGACAATGGAATACAGTAATATCTGAGTGACTCTGAAGCACCATGCAGCATTATGTCCAGACAGCCCTGCAATAGTCCATTCAAACATCATTAAGGCTGCGTGGATTATTTATTTCCCCTCTCATCAAGTAGCCTTCAGAACATGAGAGTTTCATTGTGTGTCGTGAATGGGCCCATTTCAGTCTCTACTGCCAAATGATGGAGAATACAGAACAGGTGCTGCTGGAACAAGTGACCTTATTTCTAAGGATTTTGTGGACAATAACAATCTATTATTAGAGCTGGGCAGTATAGCAATATATAACACAATTATTGTCATCATGACAAATTGCATCACAATAATATGTCTCAATATACTTTTCTGGTCACATCATAATGTCTTCAGCAATTCTCATTAAAACAGTGTTTAGTCAGTCCTGTTTAATTCAGTTCAGTCTGTGAAACACTGATTAACATTATTTCTTCTCAGTTTTTAAGTTTTTATGTAGCATTTTAAAGAGCTAAAAATTCTGAGAACTTACAGTATTACCTGATATGATTTTATATACTGTCAAATTGAAACAGCCTCCAGTAGTTTTAATTGAACTGCACTTTAACTGATATGATTATCACACTTCACATTATCTGTGCTTTACTGGGGCACTGATGAAGCAGTAAAACTTTACTAACTTCGCTAACTTGTTTTATCAGCCAAATGATGTATTGGTTTTGTCTATGAACAAAATAATAGCTTATTATCATTATTATTTCAGAGCTTCATTCAGCTCTCCTGGAAAAGCCTGACAAGCGTCCATTGGAGTATTATGGTGACCTTTTCGTCCCTTCTACAGTGTGCATACATGCATGAGTCATTATAGTGGTGGAAAAGTCATGTTTTTCCCACCAGCACATGCTCCTTCCCTGATCGCTGGCAGCTGGAGCTTGTTTGGGAAGAGCACCAGGAGCACAAAGACTAGAGCTGCACCCAGAAAGTTTCTGCTACTGCTCCCATATTCCCTCTCCCTTCCTACTGCTCCTCACCTGCCCTGGAAGAACATGGAGGCCCTGAGAGGAGGAGAGGAGCAGGAGGAATGGAGAGAACAAGCAGTAATTAGGTAAATAGGACAATTGATCCACCTCGGTGTCATCACATTTTATGTTGAATATTGATTAACTAAGCTAATGACAATGTTTGCTCCTTACACTTGTGTATCCTCTGTTTGATGCTGCTTTGGAAAGTGTTTGGAGCAGCTTCTGTCATCGCTCCTGGTATTTAGACAGCTAGCAAAATGGCAATGCACTAAATTAATGTTGCCCACCCCATTGGCATAATATTCTTGCTCATACATTGCATTTTAGGACAAGTAGTCTTAAATTTTTTTTTTTTTTTTGGTCAGTCCAATGGTACTTGTCAAAGTAAGTGGTTCTTGACCACATTAAGCAGTAAAACGCACCAGACTCTCTGATGAAGACTGCTGTGACATTTTGGTACCATCACACTTATTGCCTGCTGACTATAAATCCTTATATACGTTCACCCATTCTCTTTCCATGCCTCTCTCCCTCTACTACTCGATTATGGAAGGTCAGTAGACTGAAGGTCAGTAGACTGAAGTAAGCTGGATATCAGCTCTTTGATATATATATATATATACAAGTCCAGCTCTTTGTTATACCTAGCGGAGCAGTGGCCAAAACAGAAAGGCATAGGAAACAAAAGGGGAAAAGCGTTTAAATCAAATTTACTGCTGGCTACAGGCATTCCCTCAGGGGCTGTGAGGTCAAGACAAACTGACTGCAATATAAGATTTCTGTGAGTGGATTTCATAATTTACTTCATCTTCTGGCCAAATAAATACACAGAGTGGCCAGTTTATTACATACTCTTTATTAAGTACACCTCTGCCACTGCACAATTTATGAGTTCATCTCAAACTCTGTGGGACTTCAACAAACCACGGACCACATATTATTTGGGTGGTGGGCCATTCTCAGCAGAACAGTAACACTGGCAGGGTAGTGCCGTGTAGGGTTGTGTGAATTAATGGAGCAATGATAATGGGTATTAACACAGTTGTCTAGCACAGTTTGGTAGCTTCCCTCTGCACACAGTAAAACTGGCAATCAGCAGATGAGCTGAATTAGGTGAGGTTAAAGAGGCACAGCACCATTACGCTGGAGTGCCATGCTGGAAACCGGTGTTGAGCTTTCATGATCTTGGGGCTGGAGTGTAGAAACACAGTCATGAACTTGCCTTCATGCTGACATTAGCTTATAACAAAAATACACCCAATCTGTTTTAACAATTCAACTTGTCACATATATATTTATATAATCTGAAATGAAAAAGACACTTTGAATTCTGAAAAAGAAATGTGTTTTTCCCACCTCAAAACATTACCTAACAAAAGAATGTCTGTGGATAGGTCTATTGAGCCACAATCAGGTGAGGTTAAAGAGGCACAGCATCATTATGCTATAGTGCCATAGCATTCAGGATCTTGAAGCTGGAGTGTAGAAACACAATCATGTACTTGCCTTCATGCTGACATTAGCTCAAAACATTCAAGCTTTCATATATATATATATATATGAAAGCTGATGGACTACAGTCAGTTACTGTAAACCTACATGGTGCACCTCTATTGCACTGCTCCCATATTGCTTCTGATAAAATGGCCAATGAAGGCAAGTACAATGTATGTGTATGCAATAAACTGGTCAGTGTGTGTCCACATAAAAGTGTCTTTTGTGCAGTAATACTATTGGGCTGGTTACATGGAAGCACACAACGTTCCATGAAGCAAAACATCTTCTCATTACTGGCTCCGTTGGCTGACATCCAGTAGTCATCTCTATTGATATAAACAGGGGGAAATATCCACTCACTGAATAATTGCACTGGGCTTTACTAAAAGGGCGAAATTAATGGACAAATGATAATGAGTATTAACTGATAAATGATCAATGAATCAGCCTAAAAGTGGCCTAAAAAACACACACAAAAAAGGAATAACCATTTTATTATCATTTTGTTACTGTGTTGTTCCTTGTCACTTTGGGTTTCAGGAAAACCCTTTCAAATAAATAAATAAAAAAATTAAATGTCTTGCAATGTTTTGACAAACTGAGGAACTGTTCATGAAAGGTTATGTTAGGAATACTGAAAAAAGTATCAGTCACTTTGTTACATCTTAATCCTGCCCATAAGTTTGAGCAAGAGCTGAAATTAGATTAATAATAATTAATGTAATGATTTTAATGTTATAGAATCATTTACTCCATTTACTCAGTTTACTCTGTTTAACAACTGAATGTGCTGGTCTGATGGTATTTTTCTTCTCTAAACAGGCATGAATAAAGCTGATAGTATTTTTTTTTCAAGTAAACTATGTTTACAGAATATATTGTAGTTTAGAGTAATTAATGTAGCTGGCTAATGTATTGAATATTGTGGCGAAACGAGCAACCGGATGTTCAGTCATTTTTGGCAGCAGAAACTAAATACGTCTGGGTAACAGAACTGATACTACATGAGTGTTATTAATGTAACATCATGAACTTTCTGGCTTTTTTGTAAAGGCAACATTAGCTTGTTCTGAGTAAACCATTTAGTGTGAACTGTGTATCCACAGTTGATCTGGTTTGGTACAACACCAGCGTGGAGAGAAAGCTATCGTTTACTGACCATTCTGCTGCTTCAGAATCTACAAAGGTGTGTTTAAACATCTGTCTTTCACAATGTGCTCATGTTGGTGCCACCCTGTAGGTGAACTACTGCCCTCTTCAGGTTAACTCATTAACTCACTCTAGGCTGGAAGTTGCTTTGAAAATGAAATCAAATGTCAACATTGTGGATAATGTCAAGTAATTGTAGCCCTAATGGCATGATAACGTGTGTGGCACTAATATGGGTGCATCTGTGTGCTGTAAACACTCATTGGACACTTTATTAGAAACGGTCAGTTTCAATCTCTGACAATGACCCCCAGAAGTGAAGTGATCATTTGTCATACGTGAACACACCACAGCACACAGTCTGAACAGCACGACATTCTTCCTCCGCATTTAACCCATTCACAGTGTTGAATGGGTTAAACGCTGGAACACAGCACCCAGGGAGCAGTGTGTGGGGACGGTACCTTGCTCAAAGGTACCTCAGTGATGACATTTGCAGTCCTGGGATTCGAACCCACAACCTTCTGATTGCAGGGACAACTCCCTAACCACTAGGGAGTGGTTAGGGCCACCAGCTGCTGTGATACAGTTGAACCAGAGCCACAAACACTTCCATGACAAACCCATGTCAGTATCACTGCTGCACCCACCACTCAAATAATATCAGGTCAAGAGTGGTCTTATGGTGTCCACTTTTTGTTGATGGATGCGATAGGGAGGCGCTAGTAAATTCACAATGGGTTGCACACATTTTACAGACAAGTGGTAAAAATCCCATTCAACTTAATGAAAACATATGGTGAGTCTTTGTTTAGAAGTTATTACGTAATTCTGGGTTTCTGCTGGGTTTGATCTAAGGAATGCATTGAGGAGGAAGCCTGATTTTCAATATAGCCGAATTTAAAAAACAAGCTGATTTTAACACATATACAAATCGGAAATAAACACTGATTATAGTAAAAAAAGAAATAAAATCAAATAATGAAATCAATGAAGGCATAAAATAAGTAAAACAATACAATTATAAAAGAAAACTGATCATTTAAAATAAGAACTAATAGAAATAAAACCAGAAAGAATGAAATTTAATCAACCTCAGCAACAAAAGTGAGGTGAGCTTCAGATTGGTGTTTGGCTGTCCAAATTGTGGGTGTACAGAATCAGAATCAGAAAACTTTATTGATCCCGGAGGAAATGGTTTATGTTACGACTGCGAAGACACACAGAGACACAGAGACAAGAACAATATAAAATATAGAGTCTAAATAAATCTAAAGGCCTTAGAAATAAATAATAGCCACTGTCTGTCGCACCTTTTGCAAGAGAACGCCATCCAGCTTTGGCATGAAGCTCACAATGGTGAGTATTACGATTACCATTAGTAATAAATCTGAAAGCAAAAAGATAAACACAGCCTAAGGCAGGGGTCCTGGAGGGCCAGTGTTTAGCACAGTTCAGTCGCTCTCCTCTGCACCCAGTAAAACTGGCAATCAGCAGATGAGCTGAATTAGGTGAGGTTAAAGAGGCACAGCACCATTACGCTGGAGTGCCATGCTGGAAACCGGTGTTGAGCTTTCATGATCTTGGGGCTGGAGTGTAGAAACACAGTCATGAACTTGCCTTCATGCTGACATTAGCTTATAACAAAAATACACCCAATCTGTTTTAACAATTCAAGCTTATATATATATATATATATATGCATGAATATTGGTGAACTGAGCTGCAGCAGATGGACTGCGGTCAGTTACTGTAAACCTGCATGGTGCACCTCTATAGCACTGCTCCCATATTGCTTCTGATAAAATGGCCAATGAAGGCAAGTACAATGTATGTGTATGCAATAAACTGGTCAGTGTGTGTGACGAATGCATTTCACACAACAAATCGCACGTCGCACGTGAAAAATCGAGTTTTACATTAAAAGAAATGCCTGAATCCGGCCAGATGTGTCTCAGATAAAGACAAAGCATCATGTTGTGTTGTTTCTCCCCATTAGTGTCATTTTTTTTCCTGTTTTGATGTGTTTTTGGTGTCCGTATGTTTACTGTTTTTTGTGTTTCGCATAACGAACTCCCCGCATAACCAACGCGCCGCTGGATCATCTGAAATAAAAAAGACACTTTGAATTCGGGAGTTTTTTTTTTAAACTGTTTTTCCCAACTCACAACATTACCTAACAAAAGAACGTGGTTAGGTCTAATGAGCCGCAGCAGATGGACTACGGTCAGTTACTGCAAACCTGCATGGTGCACCTCTATTGCACTGCTCCCATATTGTTTTTGATAAAATGGCCAATAGAGGCAAGTACAATGTATGTGTATGCACTAAACGAACAGGCAGAGAGTAAAAGTAGCTCTTCAGCAGTGTGTGTGTGTGTGTGTTTGTGTGTGTGTGTTCCTCCTCTTTATCTTGTTCTCTAAAAGCCCTTTTTCCATCCTCCCCCATTGCTTTCTTGTCTTCCTGTCTTCAGAAGAATTCATCTCCTTAACTCTTTTTCTAACTCTCTCTCTCTTTCTTCTCTCCACACCCCCCCACCCACCTCACTCTCCTTAACGACAAATAAAGAGGCCACACTTTGTCGTTATCGATCAGACTACACCCTGCTGTCCCTGCTGATGCCCAGAGAGAGAGAGTGAGAGAAAGAGAGAGTGTGAGAGAGAGAGAGAGAGAGAGAGAGAGAGAGAGAGAGAGTGAGAGAGAGAGAGAGAGAGTGAGAGAGTGAGAGAGAGAAAGCACGAGAGAGAGAGAAAGAAAAGGAGATAGTGTGAGAGAGAGAGAGTGAGAGAGAAAGCGAGAGAGAGAGAGAGAGAGAGAGAGAGAGAGAGGAAGAGAGGGAGGGAGAGAGAGAGAGGGAGAGA
>JBBPCZ010038283.1:0-13449 GCA_037974445.1 Brycinus macrolepidotus
GCTACAGGCAAGCTACTGGAAAATGTAGTTAAACTAATAGCTTCGCTACATGTAGCGGCGCTACTGCCCATCACTGTTTATTTTTGTTTATTTGTTTATTTGTTTTTAAGGAGGTATACCTACCCATCAGGTGACACATTTAACTCTTGGAGCCATTTAATCTCATGAAACCAGATTACTTGCTAAGCCAGCTCACTTTAGCTGACTTTTTACTTGGCCAGCTCATGACAGTGGATCAATTATTGCCAGTCTGCATCATCATGGCAAGCTGTGTACCTTATAGGGGTGTGCCGATCCGATACCCAGTACTGGATAAAATCACTGGATTAATATCGAAAAAGCCTGAACTGTCATGGAAATGCCAATCTAAGATTTAAGCAACACACTATAAAGAGAGATAAAAAGATGAGGGCACGACTAACACAGATGCGCAGCAAGGCTGTGTCTCGAATACACAATATGGACAAAAGTATTGGGATGCCTGACCATTACACCAACAGAGACTTTACTGACATTCCATTCAAACACATAGACTTTAATATGGAGTTGGTCCTCCCTTTGCAGCTATAACAGCTTCCACTCTTCCTGGAAGGCATTCCAAAAGATTTTGGAGTTTCTGTGGAAATTTGTGTCCATTCATTCTGTAGAGCATTTATGAGGTCAGGCACTGATGTTGGACGAGAAGGCCTGGCTCACAATCTCCATTCCAGTTCATCCCAAAGGTGTTGGATGGGGTTGAAGTCAAACTCATCCAACCATGTGGGAATCAAAATATAGGCTCTTACACCCAAATAGTGTATAATATGTCTAACAAAGAACCAAGGGCGATTCAGCCATGCTTGGAGAATTCCACAATGGACAAATTATAACTTACAAAGCGCACTAGAGAGGAACCAGGGGGACTATTCAGATTAGAAGTACATCCAGACAAATGTATTAGTTTAGCTGTTGAAGACAGGGAAATAGACAATATGTGATTGTTATCAGAATCAGATACTTGAAGTCACAGTATCGGTTATGGGGCATGAAAAAAGGGGTATTGTGTCATCCCTAATACCTAACCTGCTCCAAGACAGCCTTCTGATGGAAGTGAAAACCCTGCTACATGTAAATCAAAAATATAAAGCAGTTGTTACTCCAGCTAGAACAAACATAGTGGCAGTGTTGCTTATTACCATTTTCTTTCTTGAAAAATAGGTCGCTCAACTCATTCATAAGCTATTAATCGTAAACTTCATGTTTTGATATGTACAAACATAAGCATTGTTCATAGCTTAAGTATCTAAACCTGGATTAGCAGAGAAAGTTGTTAAATGCTGTCACAAAATGAGTCAGCCACGGCTCTGTTCTTTAGATTTTCTGAAGTTGAATGTGCTTTGCAAGACAGGCCACAAAGACACACACAGCCATCTATGACCGGGAGTTCAAGAGAGCACAGTTTGCTTTGCTCTCCCTCTTGGTGGGCACCCTTACCATCAGAAAACTGGATATATGAATTGGAGAGAAATAATAATAATAATAACGTGATGAGATTTTAACTAGACTGGTGTGAATTACTATAACAAAGCAATATATTTCAGTTTTGAGTATAAAACAAAATAGCTTTAGGGTGTAATTATTTTTTAAATGCAGAATGCATAACATTCACATTCCCCACCACAAACTGCATAGTTTCATGCTTTACCTGCTTTAACCTGCTTTAACCCACCTGATTTGCAGGAAAAACATGTGTGGGATATGTTTTTTTTTTCCCCTGTAAGTATCAGCCAATTAAACAATCACTGATTCAACTATGCAGTGAAAAAAATAGATTAATTATTTTTATCTTTTACTTCTAACTGCTCTTTACACTGTGACAAAAGCAAGTTTCACAAGTCAGTAGCCCTCATAATTCCTCAAAACTCAGCTTCCTCAGATCTCCCCAAAACAAATCTTATCCTTTCCCAGTAATCACAGCCATTTGAAGAATCTGTGTGTGTGTGTGTGTGTATCATGGTAACCTAAACTAATCCCCCCACCCCTCCACACACACCACAATGTTGATTGTTAAAAACAGTGACGAGTAATGACTTGGCACTGCAGTGTTACATTAGCATAGCTTTGCAGCTATGATCCGTTTGACATCTATGTCCTTGATATTCTTAATATGCTGCTTGTGTGTGTATATACATTCCTAAGGCTGGTTTTTCAGATATCCAAATACAGTTTAATCTTTTAAGTGGGCCAGTGCCTTTTTTATTTACTATTCTGTGGGGGCCCCACAGTGGTGCACTGGGTAGCACTGTTGCCTCACACCTCCAGGGTTGGGGGTTCAAATACGGGTCCTGTGTGTGTGTGTGTGTAGTTTGCATGTTCTCCTCGTGGTGGTGTCGGGGACTCCGAGTTTCTCCCACTTCGAAATTGACCGTAGGTGTGAGTGTGTGTGCCTTGCGGTGGCACGGTGCCCCGCCCAGGGTGAGTCCCTGCCTCGCCCCTCTAGACCCTGGGATAGGCCTCGGGTACCCGCGACCCTAGTAAGGATTAAGTGGTTACAGAAAATGCATGAATGAATATTATTCTGTGGTATTGTGTATTATTTATTTATTGATTGATTTTCACCCATTGTAAACCTATTTTTACTATAGTTCTTGTGTTTGGTTTCTCATAGCTTTTGTTTAAGTGTGGCATTTCTGTTTTGTTGGTGCATTTTGTCTGTTACAATGTGCCCTCTACAGAAAAATCTAACTATTGCAATGCACTTCATGTTTTATAGAAATACTGACACCAGTCCAGGGCACATGCACAAACATGGCAGGTACAGGGGAAATTCACACACCCATTCTTACATCATTGTTGTCTGCTGGGATATAATTTGATACTTCCTGTTCAACATGATCTGACAAATTTAGATTAATAGGTGTCTGATATCCTGCAGTTAATTTAACACACAGTTGTATAATTATGGCAACATTTAATTATGCCAGGGTTATGCCAACCCTGTATATGCTGATTGCAGTGCAAACAACTCCATCAGGCCTATTTATAAAAGCTCTCAGGAAAAGGGAGAACCATGGGTAGTACGAACATGAAAGCACCTTGAGCCATCAGCTACCCTGTTCTTCATCCTCATCACTAACCCAAAGGAACAGTGGTGGGACAACAACAGCACCAACATCTCTGCTCAAGTCTCTATGTCAATGTACCTTCAGATCTGTACTTGCATGTGAAGAAACAAATCATGCCTTCTAAATTCTTTATTTATTTAGTTTGTTTTTTTCTTTTTCTTTTTTTTGTTATTTTGAAAACACCACGTGCCTTTTACTCTGTGTGATCATTTCTTAACAAAAGGACTGATAGCAGTCACCCAGAACGTTTATAGTACACAAATAAACACACACAATTAGTTAAAGCACATAAATCAGGAATGATTTTTTCCTTCTTCTGTAGAGTCTCAGTTAAATTGAATTGGCTTATAGGTTGTTTGGCAATTGAAAAAGTTTACAGTTTTCTGTTACATATCACATATGGTAGGTTTGTTAGGATCATAACATTTCAGTTGATTATTAATTACCATATACATAATTGCAAATAACAATATGATTTTATTTTTTCAGTGCAGCTATTAAGGCACAACTAACAGAGGCCAGTTTGGCTGATTAGGTGATCTTAACTGAGGACAGAAACAGCTCAAGCTCAAATAAACAAACACAACGCATCACTGCCCTCTAAATTTGTTATAGCACCAGGCAGAAGGTTTTGCTGTTTTTGTAAAATCCGTAATGTTTTTTAGTAAAGAATGCTTCAGTGGATGTTTCTTAAAAGAAGCTCCACATAACTGACAGATAGGTTCTTTATACATTGTAAACAACCTTTAAAATAGTCAATGTTCTACATACAGTTTTTTGAGTAAACTAAAGGTCCCAGTATTTAATAATTTAAGTTGGTTCAACACTGCGCCACATTTCTAGCTGAAAAGACAAACTTCTTTTGCATTTGTTTTTGCAGAATTTTTTTTTCTTTATTACAATTCTATGCAAAACTTTGGGACAATCCCTGAAGAAATTTAGACACTACAAATCACAAAAATGATTAGTACAAAACATTTTAATATTCTGAAAAATGTTATTTTTTAATTGCCATTCTTAAAGCTTGTACAGCAACACAACAGAATAGAAACAGAACTTTTTCTCAGCAAAAATCTGGATTGAATTGAAACACCATGACAGTCTTCACAGCAAAGTTTTGAGAGCAAACACAGTGGGTAGAGAAAAGAAGCACCCCCTTCAAAATATTCACATTTTTTTGTTTTGTAGCCTGAAAGCACACACACACACACACACACACACACACACACACACACACACACACACACACACAAAAATTCCAGCTGTATTTATTCATTGCAACTTATATCATCCAAGTGACAGCATATGATAACAACAGTTCAGAAGAATATAGAAAAAATAGAAAAAAAAATTAGTGAAACAGAATCACTGAGATGGATAAAGGATTACCCCCTGTGTCAGTATGTTGTGGAACCACCTTTTGTTTCAGTTACTGCCATTAGTCTGATGGGATTCTTCTCTACCAACTTCGACTGCAATCTTCAAGTCATTCCACAGATTTTCAATAGGGTCTGGGCTCTGAGCAGGCCATGCAAGGCCATTCACCTTTTTCTTCTTCAGCAAGTGTGTGGTCAATTTTCTTCCCACTGACAACTTTCTGTTAGAGGGCAGCAGGTTTTTGGATGGTGAGCTGTTTTGGCTTTCCGCCAGATGTATTGCTTGGTGTCGGGCCAAATATTTCGATTTGAACATAACACCCTTGTCCACTTGGCCTCAGAATCTTCATGGTACATTTTGGCAAACCTCAGTTGAGACTGAATGTGGCCTTTCTTGAGGAGTGCTATAATTGTTCCGGCATTCATGCCTCTGGGTAGCCTCTCTGATCAGTTTCTTCCTCACTCTTCTGTCCAGTTTGGAGGGACTGCCTAATCCATGGAGGATCCTAGCAGTACCAAACTCTTTCCACTTCTTAATCATAGACTTTACTGTGCTTCTAGGAATTGATAAAGTCTTTGATTTTTTTTTTGTATCCATCTCCTGAACTGTGCCTGTCCATAACTGTATCAGTGACAGTGCCTTGTCACCCATAATTGATTGTTTGCTTTCAGTTGCACTACCAAGCAAAGGAGATGCTCCAGAAACAGCTCTGTTTATGTTGAACTAATCAAAACAGTTACAGTTGATCACAGGTGGACGCCAAGCAGCGTGGTGTGCTTAGTTACACTGGATTGAGTTTACAGGGATTTTTCCAGAGACAGGTGATCCATTATCCATCTCAGTAGTTCTATTTTTTTCTCTTTTGAATTTCTTTTTTTTATCATAGCTTACACTTGGATGTTAGAAACTGCACTGGGTAAAAATACAGCTGGAAAAAAATGTTTTTGTGTGTGTCTTTATTTCAGGCTGCAAAGCAATAAAAATGTTTTGAAGGGAGTGATTCTTTTCTGTCCCTGTATGCACAAAGGGGAAAAATACACCCAACTGCTATTAGGTTACTTCTTTAAAATATCAGAGGAGCTTTGATAAAGGGGATTAACAGAGATCTCGATTTTTCTTATATTTTATTTTTTTTCCCTACTTATGAGGTTTATGTGATTTTATGTACACAAAGTAGTTTGTAATGACCCATTTCCAACCACTCTTTATCCCTTAGAGCAGACTGTTTTTACTGATGTATGATATATGTAAATTACCTCTGCTCTGATTGGCTTCCCTGTATTGTAACGCATTCAAAAGGCAGTTCAGACAGGAAATGCACCTTAAAACTTGCAAATGGTTGTGATTTAACTGCTGTCTAATGCAGACAAATATAAGTAAATATAGGTGTCTGTGACATCATAAACATAGTGAGTTCAAAACTGTTTTTACTGCTTAGTTTACATGTATGGACTATATGGACTGCGGGGACACACTCTGGAACTTTAATAGTGTTCACCTATGACATTAAACCCTTTTTAATTGTACTACTGCAGGAAAGTATGGGAGATAAAGCGAGAGAGAGGTGTGGAATAGGAGAAGCCGATATTTCAGTCATGCATTGACCCTGAGTGTGAGAGACCCTAATCTCTCACATCAGACTGGCACAGAGCAGAGCATGCCAGCATGCTAAAAGGCACGCTCTATCTCAAAACCCATATGATGTCATCACAGGCACTCAAACCATTAGAACCCTTGCAAACCACTATCCCTCTGAAACAGCTGCCAGACACAATTACCGTGTGTGTGTCTGTGAATACGAGCATGTGTGGATCATGTTGACATTATTTCCATGTTTAAAAGTATAGTAAGAGCATAATTACGTTTTGAGTGTATTTTGCACAGACACCCTTTGTGTGGCTGTGTGTGTATGAGAGCAAGTAGATGTATTCTACAGGGCGAAGTTGATAGACGCCTCGTCTCTCTTTCTCTCATCGTCTTTATCCACTGTGTGTTGACGTTGGCACAGAGCACTTTACATTTCAGACTGCATAGCAATGCCTACCACTATAATCAAATAACTATTTGTGTCTGTCTGCTTGTGTGAGTGTGAAAATGAATTCATGTGTTAACACGTGTATATATGTGTATTTCAGTACAATCCTTTTCTGTTCCCTTTTTGTTGGCTCAGTACATAAGTCAGTCACTGAACTGCATTTACAGTGTGTGTACATGCAACAGGAAGATAAGGAATTAGGTATGGTTCTTTTGTTTCTTCTGGATTTTCGTATTTGCGTATTTTGGCTTGGCATTTTCCTTTGCATGGTTGTAAATCTAGGCATCACAGAGTGCTGCATGTTTGGGTGAAAACTATTCATCACTCAACTTGAAATTACAGTGAAAAGTGTATTAAGTAGAGCTAGGCAATCTGATGAGAATATTTGTATCACAATGTATGTCAATATGCTTTTCTGAGCAATGATATGAATTTAAAGAACACTAACCAACTGCATTATAAACAGAGCATTATTGGTCCTGTTGTGTTTGGTATAGAGCAATGCATAAATACATATAATTTGTTTTAGCTGGTGTCTAAATTGGGGGACAAATGGGGACAAAAAATGTTATACTTATGGTTTATGATGGCATATTGGTAAATGTGGCACCTCTGGTTCTCTTTTGTTTATTTCTGCATGTATGTCACATATCGTGGTTCATTATATATTTTGACCCTAATATTGCCTTGTCTCTCCTAGTTTCATTCATTCTAAAGCTTTCTAATGCTGATTTTTTCAGTTTAACTCATACTGATACTTTAATAATTTTAGAGCTACCATGAATTGCACATTTAAACTCCTTGATTTTAAAGAAATAGTGAATTAATTAATGTACCTTTTTGATGAATGCCGAGCAGAATATTTAATACTACTTTTTTGAGCATATTGCAGATATCATGAGAAGAATTCTGAGCAATTGCATGTTTAAGTACAAAGAGAGCTCCGTTAGGCCTGTTCAAATAGATTTAATGCGGCACAATGTTAAAATGATTTTACCATTTTTGATAGTATTCTCTGGATGGACCAGTGGTCCACCTTACAAGAGTCTATGTTTCTGAGTGAAACACACATGTACTGCCAGCCTAGACAAGCAACTAACACCATTAAATGCCACCTCCACACTCCCAGTGCCACCGATACAAGGCTAACAAATAAGGGAAGGAAGCAGAAACTAAATGGGTCTTATGAAAACAATAACCTAAAAACAGTTTAACACTGTGGAGGGCAGGTTTATTCACACTTAGTCCATGTCTGGCTTCAGTTGGATTTTTTCCTTCAAGCTGTATAAGCAGCCTTATTTAACAAAAGTAAAAGTGAAAAAGTAATTGCCCCTAAATTTAAAATCTGGTGGTGGTAACATTAGCAGCAACAATTACAACCAAACACCTCTTATAACCGGATATCATTCATTTTTTATATGTGTAAATAACCTTTCACCAATAGTGAGCCTTCATGACGTAATGTAATGGTTCTTCACCAGTTTAAGGGTTCCTTCAAGAACCTTCATGTTATGTAATGGCTCTTTAGACTTTAAAAATGTTTTTCACACTCACACTTGTTCACTAAAATGGTTCTTTACAGACACTTCCACTGAGTTGTTTTTTTTTTTTTTCTTCTATGGCAAGATGCCATAGAAGAACCAAAAATGGTTCTTCTATGGCATCTTGCAAAGACCCCTTTCTGGCGCTCTTATTTTTAAGCATGTGTAACTTTGTTGGATTGAATATTTCACTACTAGGCCAAGCATCGTGGTAACAGGTTGAGCGTGGATGCTGCAGATCATTTAGGCTTGAAATACATCTGCATAAAAATCTTCAATACATCTCTTCAGAGAAATTTAAAAAATCATACTGATTTGTCTTGAAAGGGTGGGGGTGGTCTAGTGGGTAGGATACTTGCCTCTGGACCAAGAGCTCATGAGTTCAAATCCTACCTTCAGCATACCACCACTGGATTCCTGAGCAAGACCCTCAACCCCAAGATGCTCCAGGGAGACTGTCCCCTGTAGGTGGGGAATGGAAGTCGCTTTGGATAAAAACGTCTGCCACATGCCATAAATGTAGAAACAGGAACAGAGATTAGAGTGTTGGATTCCGGCCCTGAACCAAAACAAATGATAAAAATTTTCCCATGTTTTGTATTAGCACACACCTATCCATCACTCTGTGGTTACACATAGCTGGGCAGTGATTATAGCTGTGCTGTATATTTAAGGAGGTATCATTTGTGGGTTGAGTAACAGAACAGAGAGGATTTTGGAAACATGCTTTATGTTTTCTTTTATTTCACACATTTCCAGGGCACTGCGTGATGGGGGAAAGGGTGCTGTCCATGATTGTAGACACATGTTACTTGTACTTGTTCAGTTTTACACATTTCACTTTCATTTCGAATATGTGAGACTAAATTGCATAATTGCATTGTAAGTAATGCAGTTATTTTTTTATTGGAGTAACCATGATGCCCTAGAATGAAATCAGGAGCATGTGTTTGTTTGTGCTTGTGTACAAGTATGTGTCTACAGAAGATAGGTGTTTTTCTCTGGAAAAGTGGCATCTGATTGCAGGGTTTATCTCACAAAGTCCTCTCTCTCGCTCTCTCTCCCTACATACCCATCTACCTGTAAAAGACAAAACAACCCCCTCATCTTATTCCCCCCTGGTCTGTTTTGTTTTTCTGTCTCTTTAACAGTCTTTTGCTCTCTTTCTCCTCCATTTTGACCTCTCTGTCCCCCATCTACCATCTCCTTGTACTATCTGTCTCCCTGTTGACATTCCTGATGTTCAACCTGAAAGCTCACGTGTGTGAGAACATCGTGTCTAATGTCTAGTCAGGGTGACTGCAGACAGTGCAGGAGGAGGGGGAGGCTGTCAAATAGACATAGACATAACAGATAGTTGAGGTCTGGGGTTACACTTAAGAATTTCCAGTTACTTTGTCACGTGTTCAATGAATGAAACATATGTAGATGGTCAGAGGAAAATTTAGTCTTTTAGTCCGCAAAGGTACTAAACAACATAACTGTACCCTCAATAACTTTTATCAAGATGACCTAAGATGATTTACTGAGTCAGTTGTAAAATGCATGAACAGTGTAAAAAATGATGTTAACAATTGAATGTATGAAGAACATACACATATTCAGTGCTCGTTCATACAGTACTGTTCAAAGGTTTTAGCCACCTATACAGACTGTTTAAAGCTGTTTATCTCAGCAGTACACGTCTTTCGGCAAAAACACAAGTTAACGTTAGAATAAATGCAACTAAACAGGAAAGAAGTTTTTTTGTTCTAAAAAAGTAGTTGATATTTTGTGAGTTGGCTAGAAGCTCCAGATTTTTCCTCTGTGCCTCTAGCCGTTGCATGATTTTGTGATATTCTGTTAGCAGCACGCCTAATTTAATGAAATATTGATTGAGCCAAATGAGGTATTTGATGGTAACTACATTACTGGGTTAAGGTGCAAAATTAGTTGAGCAAACCATCATTGTTCACTGTATTGATGTGATTTTTATTTATTCTAATATTAGTGTTTTGGGGGAAATACTTACTGCCCAGCTAAATAGCTTTTCTCAGCGTATACAGAACACAGCACTGTGTATGCTGTGACAAATTGAGCAATCTGCATACTGTGTTGTCAGATCACTTTTATGGCATTTGTAATTTAGTAGCACTGATCTTAATCATGTGTTTTCAGGGTGGCAGTTCAGAGGAGTGTGGTGGACGAGACTGCAGCAAGTGCCCGTGTTTCCCCTTCAAAGGAGCCAGGGTAAGCAAATGATATCATTATGACCACATAATTCCATCATTATGACTTGCTTGGATAGTATCGCAGTTACAACACTGAGTACGCTTTAGTTCACTATAGACATGTTTGTTCTTTTGAAACATGACATCAAATAACCAAAACCAAACCTTCATTTAGGTTAGCTTACTGCCAGAGTTGGATATGCCTTTGTTACTGCTATGTCTGTCTCTATATCCTACATTCTACTATATGACAACTTAGTTATTTATATATAGATGGGTGACATAATAATAAAAAAAACAACAAGTGTCTTACTAAGGCATTGGGCCATCATGAGCCACCAGAATGGCCTGAGTGCTCTTTGGCATAGATTCTGCAAGTTTCTGGAACCGTAGAGAGGATGATGGGTGGTAGTAGCCTGGTGGGTAAAGCACTTACCTGATGACCACAAAGTTGCAGGTTCAAACCCCCACTTTCTACTATTGTGTCCTTGAACAAGACACTTAACCCTCAGTTGCTCCAGGGGGACTGTCCCTGTAACTATTGATTGTAAGTCGCTCTGGATAAGGGCGTCTGCCAAATGCCACTTTACTTTATGACTTATTTCCTAATTGTTTTGATGATTGTGGTGAAGAGCACTAATAGCGACTATGAAAGCTAAAGTATATGATTATCATCATTATACCGTGTAAATCAAACCATTCAGTGCCATCTTTGTCCTGAAAATTAACCCTCTTTTGAAGTCTTATAGGGTTAGTTGGAGATTCTTAATTGTAGATTTTTTTTTTAACTTTAGAAGAATGGACTTCTTTCCAGGATGAGGATTCATACACAATGTGTGTGTGTGTGTGTGTGTGTGTGTGCACTATAGAGCTAGGTTTCTCCCTGTTACAAGACATCTTTAATCTTATTAGATTAAAGTCTCACTCTAATCCTGTATATTCAAAACACAACACGCAGGCACGCACACACATACTCAAATTCACACACATGTGGTGTGATGTACACAAAACTCATGCTCTTTCACACGCACACTTTGTGCAATCGTATGCTGTTCACATACAAATATGCATGCATTCATTTACGCCCAGACCCACTGTGTCTGTTCTCTGTCTGCCATCCTTTGGCACACTAACCCAGTTTAGGAACGGTGAACAAGCTTCTGCTTGATCCTACCTGCTCTCCCCTCAGGCATGCATTAAACTTCTCCACAATTGATTAGCAGCGTTCTGTCATCCATCTCAAACATGCGCAGGCTGCTGCTTCCTGCAGGTTCTTAGCACAGGTTCAAATGAGGGAAAAGTATTAGATGTAATAATGAGTGTTCCCGGCGGTTACTTTACCTCAGCTGAGTATACTTATCAAGGAAGGAATGCTGACATGTGTATGAGGGGGCGTGGTCACACCAGGTGTGCCTTTCACATCTCCAAGATGTTTCAGCAGCATCATTTATTTGCCAGTTTAAGGACTTATCTGTTAGTCACAAGGGTTCTTTAAATAGAAAGAAAAATGCTTGAGGTGCATGTGTTTCACCAGGTGTGATCTGAACTTCTAAGGATGCCTTAGAACACTGGTCAGTATGTCAGTGTTTTATTGTGAGTTCTGAGATGAAAAATGCTTAGTTGGGCCCCTGACAAAAATTACTGTTTTTATTCATCCTTAACAAGGTTTATATTTATACCAGTAAGGGACCTCAATATGGACCATTGACAGATATGTTAGTCAGACCTTGAAGAACCATATGCAACATGGACTCCTGCACTTTATCTGATTCTGATTTTCAAATGCCCATTTAGCCTGTTAATGTGAAAAATAAATGATATTATGCAACTTTGGCATTTGGCGTAATAATAAAAGTCCTGGAAATAAGCCAGTGTGTTTTTAGTGTGTCCATTTAGCCCCCACAGCGTGAGGGTTAAAAGTAAATATAATTATATAAATATATTTTTTTAAATAATTAAGAAGGTGTATGTGGAGCTGAATAGGAAAGGGTAATGAGTTAAGAGTATGTGTGTGCATGTGCATGTGTGTGTGTGTGTGAGAGTGAGTGTGTGTGTGTGTGTGTGTGTGTGTGTGTGTATGTGTGTGTGTTTGTGTGCGTGTGTGTATGCCCTTGCAAAAGGTCGTCCAGCTTTAATGATATCCTTTAAGGTGAGAGTGACATATTTACGAGGGCCTTGTTAAAGCGCTGAAGTACAATTATAGTGCAGCCAACAGTTAAGAGTGAGAATACAGGTGCCTAGAGAAACACACACACACACACAAAAGTATGCAGAGCAGTCTTTCTTTACTTTTATTTGGCCCAAACCATAATTCTTTACTTAAATTACTTTGTAAGAACATTTGTGACGCAACACACACATAAATGCCACTTAAATCATTTTTCATAGATTTGTACTTTTGTGTTATTTTTACTTTTGTGTGTTTGTGAGGAAAGGAGTCCACTCTTTACCTACATTGTGCCCTTGGGGAGTTGTTGCATACATCTTAATACATTTTAAAGATTTGTTTAATACTTTTAAATTAAAAATTGAATAGAGCTATATCTTTCCATGAAGCTAAATTGGGTAGTTCGTTATGATGAGGCTATTATATATACTATTTTAATATAAATGATCAGTAGCACTATTGAATCGGTTACTAGCTTGCTTTATTCCAGAGGTAATGTTGCCAACCCTTTTGTTTTTACCATCAATTGTGAGTGAGTACACACAGGGTGTTGTGTACACTTCTGTTGGCTTGCCACTCACATCAAATAGCAAAAACAAAGACCTAAAATTAGGCCAGGCGTTTAATAACAAGCAGAGCGATGAGATGCAGAACCAACACCCATCTGGTCTAAAATGCATCTGATGCTTCCGAGTAGGGAAAATGAAAAATGTACTTATGGTGGTGACATTCCCACCATCACTGTTTTGCAGTTATTATTTCAGTTTCTACACTGATTAATACTACATACAGCTCTGGAAAAAAATAAGAGAAAAATGTTCAGTTTCTCAGGTTTTATAAGTGCAAGTATTGAACTGAACAGCTTTGCCTTAGTTTTTAAGAACTACTGACAATATTTCACCAAATTTCCAAATAAAAATATTTTTCTTTAAAGCATAATTTTAAAGGAAATGACAACACATCAAAATAAGAGAAATGATGCAGTGTTTACAGAACTCGAATAATTCAAAGAAAA
>JBBPCZ010038313.1:0-13449 GCA_037974445.1 Brycinus macrolepidotus
TGGTCAGCTGGGCTGTCTAATAGTAGACCTAGGGAGTCCAACGGCGACCTCTAGCGGCCGCCGACTAGTCCTGACAAATCTAATGGGCAGTTGCTTTGTTTCCTTGCTGTGTGTATGTGAGTATACATCTAATCCTTACAAAGCCAGTATATCTGGGGAGTGTTTAACAAACTGATTCCAGCACGGAAGATCAGGTCTCCCACCGCAATCATCTGTAGAAACCACCAGTGGTAGCCACAGGGTTATCATAGCAATGACGCAAAGGTCAGTTCTAACTAGAGTTGAGGGCCCTGATATAAAGGCCTGGAAACTACACTACTACGACAATCTAAACCATCATTTAGCCATGTGTATAGTCAAATGGTTTAAGGTTTATGGACGAGCCCTCCTCAACTCACTTTAGTTCCTTGCAAATAATGAAACTGTATAATTTTAACTAATAAATGCACCAAATGCATAAATGAAATTGAACTCACATAAGGCCTTACTGTATCTCGTTTGCAAAGAGATTAAAGTCCTGAATGGATATTGACCCAACAAAAAATTGTCCAATTAGAAACTGCTTTACAAAGGATGGGTACAAACCTATAAACTCTTCAGGAGGTAAGTATCTCAATGCCAGAGCGCTTTACTGAAAGAGTCACTGTAAAACTGTAAATCATAGGCTCAAATACACATTACATCTGGAATGACTTTTATAAGCTAACATATTATTGAAAATAAAATAAGGGTGTTCATAAAAGATAAGTCTTTTTCTCTTTCTTTGATTAACTTTTAACATTTCTTGAAACAAAGGCCTCTCCAAGTTCTAAAAGAGGCAGTGAGCCTCTGTCCGCAAGGTTCTGCAATTAAAATATGTAGCAATATATTCACAACATGGCATTTAGTTCATATTCCTATATGGCATATTAGTCCAGTTTCTGTGAGCTTGACGAATCACCCTCTACAGGGAACTTTCTTGTCTTTTTCTGAAATTAACTGGCATTCCAGACCAAAAAACGCAGGTGTGTTACTTCAAGCTGGCATGTTTTACTGCTGTAGAGCTTTCAGCGTCATTGTAGGGCAGCAGATTCAGTCCCTGCCGTGCTGTAAAGTGTGTGAGCGCATGTGTGGACGGGGACAGAGGGGAATCCCTGTGGGTTAGAGAGCGGCGGAGCAGAGGAGGCTCGATCGATGCGCCGACACCGTCCCAAGCAAAACGCAATTAGACTGAAAAGAGCTCTGAGGGGAAAAAAAGCCGGAGAGCAGAAGCGCTGCTTTGTTTCCAGTCTGTGGGAGGGAAATCCATCTAGGGTGGATTTGTAAACCGGCGCTGGGATCGTGCCAGGGCGGCGGGATGACAAAGAGCCGCACCGCACCGCACGGCCCTCTGGGAAATCGACTCCAGAACGCCTTTGAAGATGGGGTTGTTTATTAACGACCTGCAGAACCACCTTAAAAGTCTCTAACTTCTTTCCTTCCCTCCGTTCCTCTCTCCGTCCCTCTGCTGGAAACATATCCATCTTTCTCCATCCTTACACTCCTCTCTCCATACTTCTCTCTCTCTCCCTCCCTCTCATGTCTGAAACAACTAAAAAAGGAATGTGAACATGCTAATTAATTAAACCGTGAGAGAACTTTTTTTAACAGAGATTATCAAGACGCCTTTCCCACATGTTTCATTCCGTGGCTTTGATTTTCACTTTCATGTGAGAGTCCAGCGAGATTTCTCAAATTGAAGATTTGAGCTGCCTTCACAGCAGGGGTGTAGATATTCCTCAAAAATCAACCCTCCCCATTGCACCCCAACCCCTCCCCCCCCACACACACATCCATTCACACCATTCTACTACATGTTTTACCAGGGTATTCTTCTTCTTCTTTTGTTGGCGGTTGGCAAACAGCTGTCTGGTGGTAGTAAACGCCAGGAAAAACACGGTAAAATATTTTTTTTTATATATATATTATAAGACAACTGTCGCAGAAACTATTCAAATTTTTTGTAATTTAATAACTATACAAATATTTGAAAAACATGATTTATCCCTATTTAGCACACATATGCCATACATGACACATAGTCAGCTCTATCATTATTAACACTCTTGGTAAACATGGATGAAAAAGATCATAAAAATGTCTTTGTGATTAATTGCTGTGAATTTGTTTCACATTAATGATGTAATTCCACAGTGATCCCTACATCTCTGCAGAACTCCAGACTTTATAGATCAAGGCTATACTCTTACTGTTAGCAGCAATGCTACTCACTTCTCCACACACACTTCCACACACACTTGCAGCGAGTGAGACAGGAGGGCACAAACCACAGCTCATCAAATAGGAGTCCTACTGTGCCTCGCCTCCTCCGGCTTTGATTGACAGGGCGTAGCAATTAGCAAAGACGGGACTGGAGTGAGTGTGCCAGACTGGCGAGGAGAACACAATTTATTTCTTCTTCCAGGTGTTGGATAAGAAAAAACAACAACAAAACAATACAAAAAACATGAAACTATCCACACAGTGCTACTGGAGAAAATATACCAATAGCACTGTACATGAACGCAGCCGTTTTGGTGCCAATGATGTTATTTGTGCTTATGGAGTTAGGTAAAAAATCGAATTGTTTTTGGTTGTTATTAGTTAATATTTTACACTAATTCTTAAATGCTCTAACATCAGCTAGGTGACAGTCGGTACTGCTAACTGCTAACTTTAGCGATGCAGCCTAGTAAAAACAAATTATGTTTGCTGGTTTTCTTGTCAGAAGCTATATTTTCTTAACAATTTAACAATTTTGGAAACATTTTCGACTTTTGTACGTACATCATACAGTGCTAAACTCCCTGACGTAGCCAGCATGTTAGCTTGTGGCTAGAGTGACAGCTATAAGGCTTTCATTTCAAATGTATTTTTACAAAATTTGGTCCAAAAACCCAAAAATGGAAACATTAACAAATTAACGCAACACACATTTTCAGCCGCTCCTTTTTCTCGCCGTATCACAGAATGTATTAAGTAGAGACACAATCATATTGAACGGAATCCAATGATGAATTTCGTTAATCTTTACACCACTGGCTGTAGGCTGACTGATATTTTTACTTAAAATCGTTGGACCTCCAGACCGGCTAAAGAGTAATCTTTTCGATTTACTTTGGGACTGAAATGCCTTGCATGGCACTCCTCACTCCATCCACCAAGTGAACCCCCGAATTTTCACGTCCATGGCAACCATCCACAGGTCCATGAAGCCTCTTCTTCCACCATACTGCTTGGCTTGATGAGGAGAAGTGCCTGAGGGCAGGCAGGCAGCAGAGACTACAAACACAAGGGCCTGGAGAAGGCTGTTAGAGGCCCAGGCCTGGAGGAGCTCTCATCCCAGAGGAGTTCATTGTTTTCCTGTCCTGCTCTCTCTCTCTCTCTCATGCTCTTTCCCTGTGTCTCTCTACCACTGTGGCTCTACCCTAGGCCCTGAAAACACAGAGCTTTGGAGCCTTCTGACCTTGACATTGGCAGCGGCACTCCAGGCCCCAGTGCTAACGAGCTGAGATCATTAGGCCAATTAGCCGAGCCGGATTAAGACTTAGCCGTTGCTGTGTGCAAAGGCGGTCTGGGCCAGTTGCTAATTGGAGGCCTGGGAAAAAGCGACAAAGAGCCTTTGAGCGCAGATGGGACAAGAGCCGCCAATCAAACCCAAGCCACATTCCAGCAGGGCTTTCTGCTGAGAGGTGGTGGACACATCAGTGCCATGGCAACAGCACTGGCCAATGGAGGAGGACGTGGACTGAAAGTGCTAAAGAAAAAGGACCAAACCTGAGAACGAGGCTGTCCTTTACTAAACGATAACCTCAGGACAACATCAGGCTGTGAGCAGTGGTTAACCAAATAAAACTGCAGTGAATTTTCCAGGCTGAAACACTCCATATAACTTATAACTAATCTACTTCAGGCTGAATAGACCTATCAAAAGTTTTTGCACACCACAGGTTTGTATGACTCATCCATTTATTACATAAACTGCAGATTTTTATTCTTGTTAAATACTGGAAAGATGTTGAGCGAACAACTAAAACAGGTCAAATAAGATTCTTTTATAAGATGAAAGAATCTGTAACAGTGCGCGTCTCACATCCTATTAACTGGTTGTGTGATGATGCAGAGTCAAATACTAATACAAAAGAATAGAGTGTATTTTTAGTGAATATTAAGTAAGTAGCATGCACAATTCAGTGTGTGCAAAAACTTTTGAGTGGTAGTGTATGCAAATGCATTTACAACATAAGGACCATTAATTCAAAATGGACTATTTCTGAAGCTTAGTTTCCAAATATGGATTGCATGGACTTGGGGGTGCATTTTGCAACTTTAACAAACTATTAAAACATACTACAGCACATACTACAGCTTGATGTGGGCCTTTAAAATTTTTAAAATGAATAAGTTCTAAAAATAGAATAACTACAGCTAACTAACTGCAAACAAGAATGAGAAAGACACCAAAACGAGAAAGTTATTTTCAGTCAAATAAGATATTTTCATGATAACAGCACACAACACCTCCACCCAACACACACACACACACACACACACACACACACACACATATACAGCCACCTCACATTGCTGCAACAGCAGGAAACCTGCTATAATTGATTATAAGTGAAAATAATATTCAAGTATAAGCTCATTTCTTGGCCACAATCAACTTCCTTATTGTTTCACAAATCATTTTGAAGTCAGAGATTTATACCTGTATAACCAATAGACTGAAAGAGAAAAATATTCCTACGGTTCGTCCTCGACATGACCATGAAGATCCACCGTGACATGCGTGCAGATCACACCTAATCTATACATACAGTTCACACAAAACACTGCCTGGGCTGCATCTCTTCATCAAGGACAATCCGCCTTTCTTTGTCAGGGTCTCTAAGGTCATCTTTGACCCCTCAAAATTACAAGGCACTGCCCTCTGCCCGCTTCAAGAACAAGCAAGTTGATTGAATGGCTTTAAGTCAACATGCATCTCCATCAAGGTCCTTTCAAGAATAAAGCAATTCTTTCAACCTCCGATTCCTCAGTGTGAGATCAAAAAGGATGTGAAGAGTGGTCTCTCCCGTGGACAGTCACAGACACACACACACAGACACACACAATCCATCTGACAGAATACACTCTCAAATCACCCACGGAGACCACACGTCTGTGCTCAATCCAGGAAAAGACTACAAAACTCCACCACATAGCATCATCAGGGACCGAGAAACTTCACAATGGTGCCTGTTTAATACACTTTTGTGTTAATACACCAATTGTGATAAAAAAAATGTACTCATCTTCTCCCGTACCTTAAATGTACCAAGGCATGCACTGTAAAAAAAATCTTAGCAACTCACAAAAACAAGTTTTTTTTATTTTAGTTTTAGAATTTGAGATTCTAAATATATCCTAATGGAATAAGCACCAGTAACATTTCTTGAAATAAGCACAAAAAAAAAAAAAACTGATGACCTATTCTTATAACAACCCCTTCCATTAACCTTTAGAACACGAGCAGCACGGATTCGTGTCAGCAGTGCAACAAATGGTAAATTGTCATCATTGTCACGATTGACAGCAAAACGACTCCTTATATGGAAGTTCCTCCGGTTTGTGTTGATGCTCGAGGTGTCAGACGTCATGCTGAGCTTTGTTTGGTGTTCTTATGTCATATAGAACCAAAGTTACTGTAATTTAAAATCATGTAGTAATAATAATAACAACCGCTACTGGGGTTTTAAAAACAGCATCACACACAATTGCCCATGAAGAACAAAAATGCCCAAATTTCTTTTATTTTGGACTTTAGAAACAAACGAAAAAAACACAAGATCTTTGAACCCGGGAGAACTTTCAGGATAGTCTCTACAAGTGGGTGGGGAAAATCCGCAGAAGGAGGGGGTCCAGAGAGCGGCCGAGCGAAAGAGCAGCAAACGGCGAGCATGTATGAGAACAAACACCGGTTTTAGACTGTTTTACACCATTTATATTTGTTGAAATCAGATTTTACTAATATGGTCTGAGTTCGAAGGATTAATGCTCCATTAGCAAAGTTAAAGGAACACTTAAAAGCATGTCTTAGCTAACTGACCCTCGTTAATATGAAGTCAATGTTACTAACTTTTGCCACAGAGTCCGAGCAGGGCATTAAGAGTGTACACTTCTATGCTGAAGTTAATGGTACAAATTGCGCTCGGTGTGTGGAAGTATGGAGCTCCAGAGATGGCCCAGTGGTGTTCCCCAAAGTCCTTTAACACTGAAACTTGGAACTGTGCTAAACCTCCCCTCCAGCAAGGCGCTCCAGCTGCACAAACACAGAGGCCTGTCAGAGAGTAATTGGAGAACAGGGCTCAGACTCTTCTGAGGTTTATATAGCTAGTAAGGAGACCTGAGCTAGGATGAGCTCTTACATAATGAATATATATTTTCTTGTCTTTTATACCCTAATGCAGGGGTCCCCAGGCCTTTTTAACAGCGCAAACCAACACGCAGCCCAAAACAGTTTTCGTGGAACGAGTGGGGGGTTGGGAGTATGACGCACATGATTAGTCCCACCAACCAATCATCACGCCCAATTAATCCTCCAAAGTTTGTACACGCTTCTATAGTGGCAGGTGGGAAAAACTGATTGCACCATGCATCTGCCATGAAATGATATATTGATTAACACAGGAGGGTTTATTAGCGTCACTTTTTACCAGCTGCATTTTTGGAGACGTTTCCTAAATTGGTAGACTTTTGGGGATTTTGTGTAATGATTGTGTGGGTCGAGGCAAGCAGGATGTAATCGCAAGATCCAAAAGGTTTAACGCTAAAGTAACAAAAACACAAGCAAAACTAGGGGTCCAGGGTACACGAAAACACAAGAAAACACAAAAACACAAGACGGTCCAAGGGACAAGAAGAACAGGAGCACAGTAGAAACTATGAGGGAAATACACAGGTTTAACAAAAACACCAGAAAACCAACACCGCCAGAAATTAACTTCCAAAAGCAAGTTTTACAAAGCACAGAGTGACAAGAGGTTTTACAGAGAATCCACAAACAGAGTGAAACACAGGGGTATTTATACTAACTAGGGAAATGAGAACACCTGGGCAGGGGCGGAGTCAGGAACAAGACACAGGTGAACAGGATCACAAGGGGGCGGGGCTAAGGCAGGGCTAAGACCAAAATGTACTCATATGAATAGACACATAAAACAAAGGCACATGGAGAAATTTAAACAACAACGCAGACAAGAAAACAGGGGGAAGACAGAACATTACAAAAGCCAAAAAACAAGGAAAGGAGTGGGAGAACATTACATTTTGTTATAAATGTAGCTGCCCTGTTGATTCTCTTCTTAACATGTGGCTCCTTTGGTTTTTGGTTTCAGCCATCTGACTATAGTCATTTCAGTTGACTGTGATAAATACCCAAAATTGTAAGACTGTATATAAAGACAGAATGTGAATTAGGGGAGACGTTTGCTGCTTCAGTTCTGCACCTGAGCTACAGTGTCACTTGAAAGAACACTTTAAAATGTTCTAAATTTCTGTATAAATATGACCTAAAACTTCATCAGATTTCTACACAAGTCCTAAAAGTAGATAAAGAGAATTCAGTAAAAACAAATGAGAGAAAAATATGACATTATGTTACATGTCTGTGGCAAAAGTAGATGAACCTTTGCTTTCAGTATCTGGTGGAATGTTTAATATCTAAACATCTAATTGTTGATCAGTCCTGAACATAACCTTGAAGGAACTTTTGCCTATTTCTCCATCCAAAAGAGCTTCAGCTCTGGGGTATTGGAGAATCTCCTCAAATTAACTGCTCACTTCAGATCCTTCCAAGATTTTTCTATTGGATTAGGGTCAGGATTTTGTCTTGACCTTTACAAAACAATAACCATTCTTTGGTAGAACCATTCATGTGCTGAGAGTTTCCTGCAGCTTCCTCTAGAAATTCAGTTCATGGACAGATGTTCTGACATTTTTCTTTAGATTTCAGAATTCATTATATGATTTCATCAATGGTGGCAAGCCGATATACCCCAGCTGCCGCAAAACAAGACCAAACCATGATACTACCACCACCATGTTTCACAGATTGGATAAGGTCCTTATGCTGGAATTGTACTCCAAACATAACACTTATTTAAACCACAAAGTTCCATTTTGGCTTCATCTGTTCAGAAAACATTTTTTCCCACGTCTTCTGGAATGTCACCGTGGGTTCCTTTGTGACCTCACAGACGATTTGTTTCTAGAGTGATCTTTGTTGGTTGGCCACTCCTGGGGAGGGTAAGAGTGGCCTTGAACTTCCTCCATTTGTACACAATCTGTTTACTGTGGATTAGTGGAGTCCAAAATCTTTAGAGATGGCTTCGTATCCTTTTCCAGCCTAATGGGGTCCTCGGAAATTTGATACACTTCCAGACTTTGATAATTTAATCGTGATAGTGAAGATCCGACTTTGATAGTTTAAATAAAACAGGGCTGTAAATCTTTTCGAAAGAGAACGACTTGTGGAAATTTGCTAGCAGCAGAGCAGTGCGCGTGTAGTCGTCCTGATTGCCATGGAAACCGGAAAACTTCAGAGTAACAAAAGTACCCAGAACTGTTGGGGTTTTTTTTTTTTCAAAAGTAAGAGCACCTCTCACGTCTCACATGTTTGTTTCAGTATGTCAATTATAAACACTTATATTCATGGAATTCAGTGCCCACTGGTTTCTATTATGAGTATAATTTGAGCGGACGGGTTCTGTGCAGTACAGGGAACTGCAATGAAAGCACTGCTCGGGATAAACAATTCAACAATATGCAGGCAGCAGACGGAGTTTAGCATGGAAGATACTGGAGCATTCCTGCATTCACACTTCTTTCACGCTTCTCCTTTTATTTCTAGACCCATACGTGGTCAGAGGTTTGACAGAAATGACAATAAGCATTTGGATTTTGTTCTCCTCCAGACAGGGACTGTTGAAAAAGTCCAGGCTGGAAAGCGGTAATGCTGTAAGTGTGTTTCCTGGCTGAGCAGCTGCTGAGCACAACGTGGAGTAAAACCAGGCAACAAATAAGCACAATATCATGCCATTTATACCAATTAGACAGGAGGAGCCAATTATGCGCTATTACAGCTGAGCAATATCAGATAAAGTCATTTCCTCTGAATATTCTGAATATTCACACACACTGATATTCCAGCCCCTCCATGAACCCAAGTCATTAGTGCGACAGCAGCACCACCTAGTGGTGCAGCAGCACTTTACACAGCCTGCTAATAACACAGCAACTGCTCATTACAGTAAAGTAATAATAATGAATAACAACTGGAATTATTTTTTTTTTAGAAATGGCAAGTGCAGGAATTGTCTAATATATCTGACATCAGTAAAAACAGGAGTAGCAAAAGCCACTCAAATTCCAGTATTAATGCAGTGACCCCTTACTACAGCAAGGTAATAACAGTATATTACAGTTTAGCCACATTTCCAATAATAGTAATTATAGGATATCCTGATAAATCAGAAATATATGCTTAATATAAAAATATACATATTTATTAATGCAATGTTTTGAAATCCCCCCAAAACAAAAAAAAAAAATGCACACACACTCACACCCACAAATACACACACACACAAACATGTATAGTTTTTTTAGTAATTTAATTATGTTTGTTAATGATCATTGTGTAGCTAAATTAATGATTATTTTGTAACTATATTATGAATAATTGTGTTAATTATGGAATTATTGTTTTTTATTCACGTTCTTTAATATTTTACACAATAATACATAATTACAATTATTATGATCACTACTACTGATCCTATCACTAATAATGAAGCATAAGTGGCCATAAATCTTCCTATAAAACATTTTATTGGGATTCTGTTACTCAAGAGAGATTCCATGACTCTCATTCATTGATTTTGGGCCAATTAACTGAAACCAGTCACAAGGATTTACAGCAGGTTCCTCAGGTCCAGTCCTGGAGGGCCGGTTTCCAGCGAAGTTCAGTTCTCTGTTTAAACACTCCCGGTAAACCCGGCAATTAACAGATGAGCTGATTCAGGGGTGTTTGGGCAGGAAAAACACCCAGCGGTGCTGGACATGACCCTCCAGGACTGGAACCAAAGAACCCTGACACACGGCTGAAGGGAATACGCCAGCAATTTTCATCCTCACCTCACTCTGCCACATCTGCCTTGTACCATCCATTACCAGGGCCAATAATTTCTCTGGCCTTACAAAAGACTCACTCCAGACACAATTATAATGAAAGTCATTGGGCAATTGTTTCAGGCCCTTCCCACTGGAGACTATTATAAATTGTTTTCTTTTGTTCTTTCCTAATGCAAAACACACACACACACACACACACACACACACACACACACACACACATAAACACACATACGCACACACACATACACACACACACATATATATATATGTACATGTACATATATATATACACACACACATTAATATTACTAAATACACTAAATAAAACTAAAAAGAATAAATACAAATAACATTATACAGTAAATGGTGATTTTATGTTCAGTATATCAGTGTGTTCCTTGTGGAAGTCCAGTATTACTTGTAGTTTCCATCAGAAACCTGGTTTGACTCGATCAGTCCTTCATTAAATTAAATCAGGAGCCGCTGATGGAGTTTCACAAATCCGAACCACGGCTGGAGGAACCGAGGAGGAATCTGGAACCGAACCTGTGTTCTCCTCACCAGCTCACAAAATATAAACTACTTTTACAAACAAAACTAATCTTGATACTTTTTCACTACTTTCTTGTTTGTTTGCATTTATTCTAATGTTAACCTTGCTCAACTTTTCTAATGTTAAACTTTGCTCATATATGTGTGTGTGTGTGTGTGTGTTTGTGTTTTAAGTAATTTGATGATTTTATTGTGTTACTAAATTAATAATTACTATATTTTTATAATTATGTTCGGTCTGGAATTATTTATTGTTTATTATCACTATTAATACGATTACTATTACTCTTACTATTACTAATAATGAAGTATTACACAATACCTGTCCACGAGCTTCTTATAAATTCTAGTATAAACCCTATTATAGGGATTCATTTACTCAAGAGAGATTCCACGTCTGTGACTGTAAGTACAGGGAAACACTGAAATTATTATCTATGGCAAGCAGATGCTACAGATGTGGCAGACAGAGATTAGATTGAACTGTTCAGAGTGGAGCACGGCAAAAGCCCATATTCCCCAGCCCAGTGTTCCAGTACAGTACTGAAGGCTGAGGCAGTGATTTAAGGGTAACGGCTGTGATAAACTGTGTGTGCTGAACTAACAGAGCACTAAAACCACAGCCTTCAGAACAAACAAGCCTTTGTGTGTAGCTGCTTCACACATTCATAACTGACTCCGTGCAAGCATTAGGAACATGATTAATTGTACAGTATGTTAATGACATCACCGTTTTGGCCTCTGCCATTAATTCACCCAGCAAAAGTTCTGGCCTGGTCAACACAATCACTTCTTTTCAAATACAAGCTACCAGTCATCTGCATTTATTCCCATATTAATAAACAAATGTAGTTCCCGAGCATAGCGTTCAATGCAAACACACACAATCAGTGCACACCACCACCACACCAATGATCACAATACTCACATGGATTGTTTGTGTAGGCCTAGCAAGGGGCTCCTGCAATGTGCAAAAGTTTGTGGACACCTGCTCATTCAGCGTCTTGTTTGAACGGAGAATTCTGGCCTTAAACTGGAGTTAAAAATGTTATGTGTCGTGTAAAATTCTGCATTGTATCCCACAGCCTCGTTGCTTTGACAGAACTCACAATTTGATAGCATTTTTATGTTTTTTGTTTGTTTTTTCCACATAACTACAATACACAGCATGCTTTACACAAATGTGTCAGTCAACTATTGTGTATATATATAATTACTATATACTATATACTATATAGTATGTATATACTAAATAATTTAATGATGCTTTTTGATGATAGTTGTGTCACCACAGTAATGATTTTTTTTGTAACTATTATTATTAATTGTGTTAATGATGGTATTATTTATTGCTTCTTAATCATGTGATTTAATAATTTACACAATAAACAGTCATTACTAAATAAAAGACTAAAATACTGTTACTATTACTGCTACTACTACTAATAAAGTATTACTCAATAACTGTCTATGGACTACTAGAGTTTAAAACTAGAGTTTAACATGTTTAACATGCAAACTTCTGTAGCACAATATTGTATGCCTCACAATTTTGTATCATTTTATGGGGCTTTTCCATTTTTTCCACAAAACTACAATATCCAGCATGCTTCACACAAATATGTCAGGCAACCATCGGGTATTGGCCAATCCTGACTGCCAGTCCAGTCACTGATCTACAGGCCAATATATCGAAAGTGTCTGAACAACTCATTATGAGACTATTGTTCCGAGACTACACTCTTACTGGAGCAGGACAAAACGACGATATTTATCATCATCACGATAAACTACATCCCATTATGTTATCATCGATATTGTCAGTTCTTCTACAGCACCGACCAGGTGCTGATAGGTGATATTTAGCTAAATGGTGAATAAAAATCAGTTGTATGTATAGATTCTTAATGTATTTTTTTAAAAATATGGTGCTACTGGCTGTCTTTTGTCCATTCTTACTCATTAGAAGTTAGAAAAACGAAATATTGTGATATTATATTTTTGCCATATCACCCCCCTCTAACTCTTATCATAACCGTTAATCGGGGTTCAATGCTGCTAACATGCAACATCATACTTATGGTGCAACACTAGTCACTCTGGAAGGTTTACATCCCATTCACTCTATACTGTTACATGACATTACTGTTACACTGCTTTATTGTATATTTAATGTATCGTTTCTGTTGTAACTTGCACTTTGTTAATTGTTGTTATATGTTCCACCACGGCTCATGGAGAAACGTCTCATCACACTATGTACATGTTCACAGCTGCTGATGACAATAAAGTAACCCTGAACCTTGCACCTTGAATACAGAATTGTAAAAGAATACAGCGATTCTGTTATTATTCAGTACAGAATAGATGCAGTAGTTTTTTTTTATCTTTCAGCCACAGAAAAGGAGCCAAACTGAGGCCTCCAGATAGCCAGCCAGCTACCTTTCTAACTGTCACCCCTCATCTGTCAAGTCATTTCTGTCGTTTGAGTCATCAGCTTCCTCCACTGTGATGATTTGACAGTTAATACGGATATTCAGCTCTGGAAAAAAATAAGAGACCACTGCAATTTATTTTTAAATCAGCATCTCTATAAGTATGACAACCATTCCATGACAGCGTCTGTTAAATTCCTACACAAGCACCTCATTCTGCTTTATGAGGTACTGATTACTGATCACCTGAATCAAATCTTAT
>JBBPCZ010038334.1:0-13449 GCA_037974445.1 Brycinus macrolepidotus
ACACACACACACACACACACACACACACACACACACACACACACACACACACACACACACACACACACACAGCACCTCCATTTCTAGCCCATCCCTCAGAGTCCTCAGCAGTAACTCTCAAGAACCTGGGCCAGAGGCACAGCCACTGCACACTGGAAGTCAGCCTGAGGATTCTGCTGGCCACGCTTTGTGGGTCTTCACGTTGCCTCAACAAACAGAGCCTCCATTCGCCTCTGCTGTGGAAAAGGTTGTTATGATCACGAGGGGTTTAGCAGTATTGTTTTTAATCCAGTGTTGAAGTGTGCTGTATTTCCTCAGAAAAGCCAGAGGAATTTCAGAGCTGATTAGGCACCACTGTTTTTCTGCCAGAAAAATGCCTCTCTGGTTTTCATATTCATTTGTTTGCCATGACTTATAATATGATTAAGCTTTTTGTTCTGTTTGCACTGTTGGTGAAAATTTGCATTTTCTTGTTCACTGAAGAATCACACTGTAGACGAATTTTTGCACTTTGAGACTGTCTTCAGTTCTAGAGGTTCATCGGCAGAGACAAACTCAGGCAATGTAATTCTGATGTGTTTCAAATCTGTGAATGGTTGATCAAGGTTTAGTCTTTATTTTATAAATTATTGTTTTCAGTGTATACACTGTCAGAAAAATAACTGGACATTTCAATTTACGAACACTGTCAGTGCAGCATCTGTAGTTTGATTATGCACTTTTGCAGTGAATGTTCTTCTCGCCCAAAACCTCCTTTCAGGTTCGCAGTATTAACTTAAGGATCATATTGCACCTTTGAGGGTACATTTACACGGTAAATACCACAGGACTAAAATTGGACAAAAAATTGGACCCTCTTTCTGACAGTGTAGCTTATATTTTTTAATAATCGCTTATAAAATTGCATCTATCAGCAAAGGGTTTCCAGATAGAGCTGGACAATTTGGAGAAGTTTTCCAGCAGAGTCTTGATATATTCAAAAAAGTACAAAAATTTTACATTAAAAATATTCTGTTCATCAAACCCAAAAAATATTGTGGCAAGACGCAGTATAACTTGTGTCAAACAACATTGTCAGGTTAAACAGATTACTAAAAATGAATAATCTGTTTGGATAAACAAATAAAAAAAAGTTTAGATGAACAAAAACAATTAATCCAAAATTTACAAAGAGATCTACTAAAAACTTATCTATTTTTTTTTTTTTTACAGTGCAGTAGATTTTTCTTGTAAAGTGTATACCATTTTGATTGATCTGCTTTACATCTGTGCCTTCATAGATACTTCACAACAAATTTTGTGGCAGAGTTCAACCCCTTAGATTGGTCCATCAGAAAGTAGCCTCAGAACTCAGACAGACTTTCTGCTGCATTTGTGCACCATGGGATTTGCTGACCTGCTGGAGCAGGTGGGCAGCACTGGCCGTTTCCAGGTTGTGCACGTCACCCTGCTCTCCCTGCCCATCCTCATGATGGCTAGCCACAATCTGTTACAGAACTTTGTAGCGGCTGTACCACCTCACCACTGCGCTGCCCATGCTAACATCTCTGGGCCGCCACTGGGACAGGAGGACATACTGCTCATCAGCATACCGCTGGATCAGCAGGGCAGGCCTGAGCGTTGCAGGCGCTATGCCCAGCCACAGTTGCACCTGCTGTACACAAACAGCTCTGAGGAGCTGGAGCGTGAGATGGAAGAGAATGATATCAAGATGCAGGGTTGCACTGATGGATGGAAATACAACATGACTGAGATGACCTCAACCATCATTACAGAGGTAGATGACGGGGAAGATTTGGGCTTAGCTAGAAAAAAAAAAACAAGTTGAAAAATCTAATGCAACAGCTTGCATAGGTCTTTCTTTGATGGTTTTACCAACAATGCAGTGTTTTTAAATAACCAGGACTTAATTAGTCATACTGTTATCAAAGTAGACTGATAAGCACACTGGTCAGTCTGTGTTGACTAAGGGTATTTAGTGTGTCATTACTGAAAGTAGAAGAATTTGACAACATGCTGAGTTGTGTGATGAGTTCTGTGCCTTTCTCTTACAGTGGGATTTGGTTTGTGATTTGCGGTCTTTGAAGCAGATGGGACAAACCATTTACATGGGAGGAGTGCTCGTGGGTGCAGTGGTCTTCGGGGGACTGTCTGACAGGTAGGCTTTACTTATTAGATCAAAAATGACTGTCAGTTGGAATCACTTCTGTTTGTGTCATTTGAACAAGCTCTCATCAGCATCCATTAACTTGGTACACGCTGACTTCTGAGTATTTGTCCTACCTTCTGTAGTTGTATTCTATTTTATTCTATTTTATCCTGACTGCTAAAAATAAATAAAAGTAAACTGCAAACCAAAATGCATGGAGAAAAAAAGACAAATGGTATAAGAGGAATCATGGGAGCAAATTAATGATGCAGAAAAACAGTACAATAAAACTTCTGGAAAATTCAGTATTAAAACAGAGGCTGGAGTTACAGGTTAGATGACTGTGAAGATGACTTAATTGAAACTGGTCATCTATAGGCTATAGACATCCATCAGGCACAATGTTAAAACCACTGACAAGTGTAGTGATTAACTATTTAATCACAATGGCACCAGTCAAAGAGTGGGATACATCAGGCAGTAAGTAAACCATAAATTCAGAAAGTTTATGTGTTGAAACCAGGAAAAATTGACACGTGTAAGGATCTGAGCAACTTTGACAAAGGCCAAATTGTGATGACTAGATGACTAGGTCAGAGCATCTTTAAAAGGGGTGTTCTCGTGATCTAAGGAAGGACAATCAGTGACAGGATCTCTGATGCCCAAGGCTCATTGATGCGCAAAGTCAAGTGTGAAGGCTAGCCTATCTGGTCAGATCCCATAGAAAGATACTGTAGTGCAAATTACTGAAAATGTTAATGATGATTATGAGGTGTCATAAAACACACAGTGCATCACAGCTTGTAGCAAAAGAGGCTGCACAGTCAGAGTACCTATGCTGACATGTCCACTGCTGACAGAACTTACAATCTGCTCTTGAGCATCAGAACTAGACCATGCAGCAATGGAAGAAGGTGAAATGGCATGATGGATCACATTTTTTATGCCATGTGGATGACCGGGGTGTGTGCATTACTTACCTGTGGAAGAGATGACACCATGTGGCATTATGGAAAGAAGACAAGCCAGCAGAGGAAGTATGATGCTCTGGACAGTCATCTTCTGTAAAACCTTGGGTCCTGGCTTTCATGCGGATGCTAAATCAACATGTACAATGTACCTACCTAAAAGTTTGCCCCTTCATGACAACGGTATTCCCTAAAGGCAGGGTTCTCTTTCAGCTAGATAATGAGTCCTGCCACACTGCAAAAACTGTTCAGGAATAATTTGAGAAACATGACAAAGAGTTGCAACAAGGTGTTGACTTGGCCTCCAAATTCATTAGATCTCAATCCAATCAAGCATCTGAAGGATTTGCTACACAAACTATTCTGATCCATTGAGGACCCACCTCACAACTTTACAAATCTGCTGCTAACATCTTGGTGCCAGATACCACAGCAAACTTTCAGAGCTGTTTTGTGGGCACAAGGGCAACCTAACCAGTCAGATCGTTTTAATGAATAGGCATGTGGTTTTAATGACTGACCAAAGGATATGGAAATCAAGGTGAAGAAAATTCTATAAAGTAACTCATGGATGTTGCAATGAACAGAGGTGGGTACAGTAGCCTTAAATCATACATTAGAAGACAGATTATTACTTCTACAAGACAAATTCTCAAATAAGTAAAGGATGTAATAGAAGCAAATATAATAGGCAACAGCAAAGCAGTCTAAACACCAAAACATTTTGAATGACCATTAAATATAACTGATATAAAATTTGATTCCTTTCCTCACAAGTACAGGTGGTAATTTTATCATTTTGACTATTGACTGGTTTGGTGTCTATTGACTTTTACTGTTTGTTAGCAATGCTAGCCTCTTATCTTCAGAGCACAAAACTAAAGAAGCAAATTTTGAACACCAAACATGTACTGGCTGACTAACTAAATCTGGGTTCAACTGATTTTTCACTGAACTATTACTTTTACAAAGAATCATCTTCCGGAAGCAGACTACCATATCAGTAGCAAGTTTGACCAAGATTCTTTTAACTCCATATTGAGGCGCTTCACCCAAAGCAGCATTTTAGAGGCCATCACTAAAGCCCAGAATGCCCTAAAGCACTGCTAAAATCTGTGCTCACTGCAGGTTCGGCCGACGTGTTTTGCTTATCACCTCTAACCTGATGATGGGAGTCGCAGGGACATGCGTTGCCTTTGCCACCTCATTCTCCCTTTTTTGCTTGTTTCGCTTCTTCTGTGGTTTGGCTCTGTCTGGCATTATCCTCAACTCCTTCTCTCTGAGTGAGTACCCACCAAACAGATGAAGATCCAGTCCCTATAAGCATGCTTTGTAAAGTTATATCACAAACACATTTAACAGTATAAGTATACTTTCAAGGAAGCCCTGTCTCATTGATGATCATTGTGAAATACATTTGGAACATGAGCAAGACATCATGTCTGGGGCTGTAACATGTGATTGTAATTCTAATGCGATTAATTAATCCAGTTCATTCAACCCAGTACAGCCTAATAATATAGGAGTAAGGAAAACCCAGAATTTACTGAACTACAGTAACAAGTAACAGTTTGGACACATGAGACTATATGATAGAATCTTAGACAATGTGATCTACAGCCGGATGTGCTAAAAGCTTGTAAATATTTTAAATTCCTTCTGAAGTATTTAATGAATTTGAGAGTACAGGCGGGTCATTTAAATATGTATGGTGATGTCCATCTCTGCTCTTCTCTCCACACCATGTAGTTGTAGAGTGGATCCCCACTCATGTGCGGACAGTGGTGGGCACAGGTACAGGCTACTGCTACACTACAGGTCAGCTGATCTTAGCTGCTGTGGCTTACAACATCAGAGACTGGCGCTGGCTCACTCTGGCTGTATCTCTGCCTTTTTATGTCTCCTTCCTCTACTCATGGTCAGTATCTCCGGCCTGCTTTAGGTCTGCATTTTCACTCACACAAATAATGTGGAAACCACTTTGGTTCCCTCAGTGGATGGTCCCTTAAATAACGTTTTTAGTTTGAGGCCATAAAGATTTTGATTACAAAAGCTGGACTAACATTATGTTTCTTCAAAATCTCTTAATTGTTTCTCATTGTCCTTTTAAACTGGATCTAAGTATATGTCATCTAGCTAAGATCAAAGTTGTCAAATATTACCTAACATTAGCTACCTTTCCTTACATAATCAGCTAGCAGTAATATTTCAAGCATTACCATGCTAATTAGCTAGTTGAATGACTCCCTTGGCAATTTTTACTAAGCATAAGTTAGCCTGATTAGGCGATGACATTAAAGCTAAAATTTTGCTAGCAGGTCAACATAAAAAAGATCATTTTAACGTTATGCAAATTGTAGTCAGCGCAGGAATTAGCAAGCATTTGATAACCTAGAACTTTCTGTGTGCTGAGCACAAGTAACTTTAATTGTGTACAAAATACTATCAACTTATACCACAACATATATCTGCACATGCTAATAACACTTAATAAAACCTTACTCAGGGTTTTTTCATCAAAGTTTTGCTCACAGAACAGACCATTTTTACTCTGCCTTTCTCTCAATATGTTTTTCAGTGAAACAGTGAATTAGCAGGTAGTACCAATGTGAAGGACAAAGAGACAAACATTCCAGATCACTGGAGGCGATTAACCAAAAATATTAATCAAAGTGTCTTTGTTCAGTGTTTTGATTATGCTTACTGAACCTACTACTATACAAACATAAGTTCTTCATATAAATGTTCTTATTAGAAAGAGTTTATTAGAGTGGGCCTAAAGCCTAGAGTTGAAGCATTATAAGATAAGATAAGATAAGAAAGAACTTTATTTATCCCGAGGGAAATTCTTTTGTCATAAACATGCTCAGTGCAACAAGAGGAATAAGAGGAATTATGTGATCTTATTTGATCTTATTGTACACATTTAAAGAACCACTTTTCCACCAATGCAAAAAACTAAATTTCCTCTAACAATTAACAAATGTTAACAAGAACCATACACTCATGAAAACACCAAACATTTTTTCTGTATTCAAAACAACATACTGCGACAATATAGATAAAGAATAAAGAACAATATTATATAAATAATAAAAAATAAACATATATTTCCATATATGTACCTTCACATTTTTCTAGGTGGTTCTTGGAGTCTGCACGGTGGCTGGTCTTGAACAAGAAGTCTGAGCAGGCAGTCAAAAACCTCAAGGCTGTGGCTCGTGTGAATGGCCGCAAGGATGAGGGAGATAAAATCAATACTGAGGTGATGATGAAAACAATCAGAAGGGTCATGCCAGTTTCATAATCCTCTATATCATCCCAAGACATTTTGTGTATGCTTTAATGTATGTGTGAACAGCTGCTGCAGCAGTCCATGAAGAAGGAAATGTCCTGCTCACAGAGCACTCACAGCGTGTTGGACCTGCTGCGTAGTCGTACAATGAGAACCATCACTGTCTGTCTCAGTGCAGTCTGGTTAGTCACTGTGCAGATTTATTTACTTATTTCACCAGACTAGACACCCTATTTCTGTAAAAGGCCATACAATGGAAATCCATAAAATTTGGTGTGTTATAAAATGCTGTTAGAGTTTCAAAACATACCCTTGACTTAACACTTCTTATCATACAAGGAAACTAATTTGCAAAAAACAATTTATTGATCGTAGTTTCTATATGCTTGTCCATTCATCTTACAATATTTTAGCCTGCCTACTCAATCTGAACCGACAAGTAGTATTATGTTACTGCACAGTCTGTAACAGAGTTGTGGGAAAAACAATCAAATATTTTATTGTTTACTCAATCATCATAGACATTAGTAGCTCTGAAGATTAAGTTTGTTCTGAACATTTAAACTTGGACTACATTATGAATTAAGTGCAATATAAGGCCGCTGATCAAATTAGAGAAGAAGGGTACAAGAAAAATATGGCCCCTTTAACTACTCTTATCTTAAAGTTTTTGTTTTTATTTTTTTTTCATGTGTGGTGGACAACTAATTTTCACAATAAATTAATGATGTTTTTCTCTAGGTTCTCCACAAGTTTTGCCTACTATGGCCTCTCCATGGACTTACAGAAGTTTGGGGTGAACATATATTTGATCCAGGTGATCTTCGGAGCTGTGGATATTCCAGCCAAAATCATTGTCACAGTGTCGATGAGTATCATAGGCCGGAGGATGTCCCAGTGTGCAGCACTCACACTAGCTGGCATTACCATCCTAATCAATCTGCTGGTACCCTATGGTGAGTCAACAGTGTGCTCATACTAATTTAATCACTGTTCAAGGTGCGCCAATGGGGTCTTGTAGGAGGTGTATGCTACATACTTCATTTCTCTTCCTTTGTTCTGTAACATCCATATGCATGTGGAGGCTCCTGGGCTGTTGTGATGCTGCATGTGGCTGTGTGCTGTGGTGTCTTTCTCTGACACCTGTTCTTGTTGTTCAGAACTGCAAACATTGCGTACCTGTCTGGCAGTGATTGGGAAGGGTTGCCTGGCTGCCTCCTTCAACTGCTGTTATCTTTTCTCAGGGGAACTATATCCCACAGTAGTTCGGTAATTTTTCTCTTCATCATCATCATCATCAACTTCTTCTTCTTCTTTTTACAAATGTTAAATACTTTTGTATTAAAGGATATGTTCACATTAGAAGGTTGAAGTTGCACAAATACATTTTTTTTTTCTGATGTTACACCAATCTGGTTTTCAAAACTATGTGAATCTTTTTAGAAAAGATCTTATGAAATCAGATTTGTGCCAATTTTATGTATGGTCCTATATCAAAACACAATTATTCAGTAACAACTATGAATTATTCAGCAAGTAAGATGTGACAAAATGAACTCTTCAGAGAAGACTTTCAAATTACATCTTACACTTATACCATTTAATTTTACAGGCAGAATGGCATGGGCTGGGTGTCAATGATGGCTCGGCTGGGGGCCATGGTGGCACCCATGGTGCTCCTGCTGGGAGAGGCTGTGGCATGGCTCCCGGGTTTCATCTATGGAGGGGCTCCCATCCTGAGTGGAATTTTTGCCTACTTCCTCCCTGAGACACTAGCTGCTCCCCTTCCAGATACGATCCAGGATGCTGAGGACAGGTGAGTCTGCAAGCACAGTATGTCAGTAATGTAAGTCTTTCAGTTTAATCACATGCAAAGTCAAATGCTGATTTATTTACAATATGGGGCAAATGTAATGTACACTGTGTACAGACTCTTGTTTCACATTATCTGTAGGGTTTTAAAGGTAACCTGCTGAAATTATTAAAAGTTTGTCAGATGAAGGGAAAGTGGTGGGAGCAGTATTTCTAAACTTTAAAAAGGCATTTGATACTTTAATGAGTCATGTAATTCCTATTAATAAGCTTAATAATTCAACATCTCTCAACAGGTTGGTTTAGATCACATTTAAAGTAAAGTGACCATTTTGTCATACGTGAACACAGCACAGCACACAGTGTGAAAAGCACAAAATTCTCCCTCTGTATTTAACCCATTCACCAAATGAAGCAGCGGGCAGTCAGGAACACAGCGCCCGGGGAGCAGTGTGTGAGGACGGTACCTTGCTAAAGAGTACCTCAGAGGTGCCACTAGCAGTCTTGGGATTCGAATCCATGACTTTCTGATTGCAGGGCGAAAGCCCTACGGCTAGATCACCAGCTGCCCACATGCTCCCAGCATATTTAGAACACCGGGAGCAATGTGCTAAAATAAACTGTGTGAAGTCATATATGGACAAGGCCAATTTTAAGTCCCTTTTAGGCTTTTCTGAAGTGCATACATGTTTTACCTGAAAAATTAAAGGGGACTGAGTTTGAAACATACGCAGATAAAACATTTATGTATCATCTAATGCTTCACAGTAGACAGTCGAGTTATTAAATAAACAAATGATAAATGGTAGCCTTAAAATAATTATCTGACTCTGTCACATGAGAACAGCCTCTATGTGGTTTCCAAAAAGACAAAAAGTACATGGAGGATTTGTAAAATGCTTTAATCAAGATGAAACAGAAGTTAGAAGTTAGTGGCTACACTGAACCCAAAATTAAAGTAGGACTTGTATGATTAAAAAACAATAAACGAAAAAAAAATGTCCATGACTTTCAAATCTAATTTAAACTGGTTTTGATTATTAACCTTTAATTTATGTTAAGGCAGCACAGTTGTACATGCCATGATTCTATCAAATATGTTACACCGTGTGACTGTCTGGTAAGTAATTCAACCAATATGTTGTTATATAAACATGCTTTGAAAGAAAAGAAACCTACATCAAATCAGATGTGCGGATTTATACATTTACTTAGACACATGCTTACTGATTGGGCTGCAATATCCTTATATTTCAGGATTATTTATTATAATTAAAAACAATAATCTGAGCATAATAAAGACCTGTGTATGCTTGTTTTAGGGTGGAGTTAAATTTTTATGGTTAATTTATATGTTTTTTGTTTGTTTTATATTTGTTTTAAACACAGTGTTTAAATAAATGTCGCATTTTCATTACAGCCAAACATTAAAAAAGAATTAATTATATTTTCATCTCATTGTTCTCTCATTCATAGTACTAGTACAAAAACATCGGAACTGTTATGAGACAGATTCAAAATGTATTAAACATTCTCATTTTTATGTTTTCACAGAGGATTCAGACGAAGAAATTCATCCAAGAAGGAGGAAGTGGCCCTAAAAGACCCCAGCAATAGTCCCTTGAAGGAATCTGCATGAGATGTGCCTTAGTTAATGGCCTGTTAATGGAACACATGGTCCAGCTGCAATAACCACCATAGGAATTCATATACAGATCCAAGTGATAGTGTATCAGCAGAACAGAGTAGAGATGTTAAACAGGGTTTGCACTGCAGGTTTTCTCATGGTTATATCAAAAGGCTGAGAGAGAATTAAGGATTCAGAAAGTAAAACACCTTTTACTATACCTGACTATGGAACTAGTGCTACATTATTAAAATGCTTTTTTTTAAACCTGAATGTAGATTAAATGGTTTAATGATAGTGAATGAATATTAGCATAGGATGTCAAGTTAGTTATATATATTAAAAATTCAGTTTAACTTTTTGTAACCACATAAACTGTTTTAACATGTGGACATGTTTATTCTTTTTTGTGTACATTATGAAACCAAACAAATAAAAGATTATAAAGATGGGTAAAATGCACACTTAATGTACTGCTGATGCTATTTTTTTCAAGCTCTTTTCCTCTTCATATGAGGATAATTAATCATTCAAAGATAATGTTCACTTCAATCTCACCATAAATACTCCATAATTTACTGAGAAGCTGTTTTTATTAAACTATTATTACAATTAATAAAAAATAAATTACACATGTACACATGTTAAATCCTCACACATCAAAATTTGATATTTGCTAGTAAGAATTATGTTTTACCATGTAAATCATAGTCTTTCATTGCATTTTAACAGAAAGAACAACTTAATTTTTTTACTTGTGCTGAATCAGTTCACCTTAAAAGTTAGATTTTCTTATTTTTGAATTTTTATTTTCTAGAGATAATTTCATTGTCACATTTGCAAATACAGGTCTTAAAGCTTTTCTTTAGTTTTCACAAGTTTTCACAAGTGCAAAATTAATTGTGAACATGTAATAATTAGAATTGCTAAAAGGAAATAATTTTACAGATGAAGACTGAATCAGCCCAAGTTAACATGTATTTATAGTTGTAAAAATTGTTCCTCCCATTAAAATACATTAGCAAAAGCTGTGAATTCATAGAGGTAACTGAACTTTTACATGTGTGTTTATGTATGTGTGTGTGTGTAAGGGTTGAAATAAAACAAACAATGGCTCCATTAAATTCAGTAGGAGTGAGAGACTAAAAAGTCTGCAGTAATCATCCTCTTCATTATCTCTAACATGCTAACTTATCTTTTCAATAGCTTTACAAGGACACAAAGGAGTTTGAGGAAGGCCTTGTTATGCAAGTGATGAACATTGCCGTTGTCAGTAACTGGTCCATCCCAGAATGAGACCACAAGATTGGAACCATTGTCGTCAAGGGAAACAAAATCGTGGAGGGAAAGGATACCCCAAGGGGCTGTGCTTTGCTCATATGTTCTGAAAGACCTTAAATATACATTGACGTGTTTTAGAAGGTGCTCCTTGAACTTGATGGACTGGAAACCAGTGCAAAAGTAATGAGTGTCAAGAACAGTATTTTATAAGGATTCTACTTGTTTAGGAACATTCCGTCATATGCTGCTTGGCTTTAGCTGTTATCTCCATAGAGTCTCAGATTCTGAGGGAATCACAATTGTTTAAGATTTAGTTTGATATGTTCCAAAATCTATTTTACTACCCTTAGAACTGGCTCAGTCTTTTATACCATGCCAGCATTTAATCCTCAAAGAAGTACTGATCTTAAAGGTCTTTACTTGAAGATCAGAGGGACCTTGATAAGATACTTGGAACTTTGATAGTCAAGTTTTGCAAAGCGTTAACAAATGTTTTACAAGCTGATTTACAGGTTTTACATGTTTGGCATGTAATTTGTGGGGCAATTTAAACGTGTGTTTTTTCATTATTTAAATATCATACACAACTACAGTTAAAAATGGCAACTTTGTTGTTGAACTGATTAATTTCTTAAAAGCTACTATGAATAAAAACATGAAAAGCTAAAAAACACTGAGGAAAATCTGGCACATCTTATTTTTTTTTTTATTGTTGTCAACTTAATTACCATAATTATGAACGTCACGTCCGCGTCACCTCTGCCCCGCATCCGACACTCCAGCTCGCCAGCCTATTGAGAGGGAAGTGTCCCGTCACGCCCCCTCATCCGTGTGCTGGTTTGTTTACGTTTGGGTGCGGCACTTAGCAAGGCACCTGCTCGGAGTGAGCTTCCATGCTCAGCTCTGATTACGTTGCTAAGCGCCCGCTCAGTGAAGTCAGCTGTTTCTCCTTGTGTGTTCTTTAGATTTAGTTAACTCCCTGTTTAGTTTTAGATTAGGTCTGTCTTCTCATTGGTTGTGTCTTTCTCTCCCTCTGTATTTAACCAGCCCATTCCAGCAAGTCTGGCCTGCGGTCTCCATCATATACCCTCATACCCACCATCATTGTCTCGCTCACGGCTCTTGTAGGATGATCGCCCTCCTTCATCTGTGTTGGCTCTGTGGGAAACTTCTTTGGGATCTTACTCTTGTTCTCGTGTTGACCTCTTTCCCTTGCAGGTCTTGACCAGTGGACTTTGATTGTGCTCTCTTTCTTCCTTGTGTTCTTCTAGTCATGACCAGCGAGGCGGATAGACCTCGGGCTGGTCTGACACACCGTGGCTTTTGCACGGCCACAGCCCTCGTGCTCTCTTCAAACTCCTGAGTAGGAGTGAAACGCATCGGGTTCGGCCTTACTACGGAGCAACTTCTTCGTATCCTAGACTGAGCGTTACCCTCTGTCCCAAGTCCGGAGCTAATGAGAAACCTTCAGAGCTTAAGTGAAAGGACTGTCTTCTGTTCACGTTCCCTGCGTGCTTGTGTTTTCAGGAACTGTTAACACTTGCGTTAAAGGAATATCCTCTGTTAAGTTCACTTCATGTTTGTGTTTTTAAGGAACTGTTTGCTTTTCATTCTAGATTAAAGTCTTTGTATTCTTCCAGTACTCCTGCATTTGTGTCCCTCCTTCCTCGGGTCCCAGACATGACAATGAACACAAGTTTTAATAACATAAGACGTAAAAATTCCTCTCAATGTTGAAAACTAGTTGGAGCAACTTAAATTTTTCATAAATAATTCACTTTAAAACCACTAACTTAATGTTGTTCGTTGGACAAACTTGGACTTGTCGAAATTAAAAAGGACTGATGCAAACTTCTTTTTTTTTTTTTGTAGAGTCTAAATATTTTTCACAAAATCAAATAAAAAATCAAAATCCCCAAAGCAAAGGCATCAAAGGCGTATGAACTTGTCATCTTGTCATCCTTGTCATCCTGTCACAAATTTGAATTTGAACCCTAAATACATTGCTGTTTAAATTGTTAATTGTAAATTGCTGTACAATGTTGAAAGCTTAAATTGGGGTCTGTTGTCTTATTTGTGTGCAACACACCAGGCAAATAGCTTTTTGGCATGGTTGCGATTTTTTAGTTTTAACAAAAAATAGTTTTAACGATATAGACCAAGATGGCGGCGCGTGCACCACGGGAGGCTGAGCGTCTCTTCAGATTCTCTTCAGGGTCTGTTCATTCAGAACACCTTAACTTTTACATCTTACACCCGACAAGAGCTTTTGGATATAGGTTTACACAACTCCGACTGTCTTATCAGCAACCTTCAT
>JBBPCZ010038361.1:0-13447 GCA_037974445.1 Brycinus macrolepidotus
AGAACTGCTGACAATATTTCTCCTAATTTCCAAATAAAATATTGTTCTTTAAAGCATAATTTTAAAGGAAATGACAATACACCAAAATAAGAGAAATCATATGTGTGTACTAAGTCTTGAGCCACCCCTCATTTCTTTATATTTTGCTTTGAATCAGCTTTGAATATTATTTTATGCCTGTTAAACTGCCTCAAACTATCAATGAAGATTAGTTTATTTCAGTAAAACAATTGAATTTTACACAGACACACATAAAAAGTCAGCTCAAAACTCATAAACTGGATACTGTTGAAAATGCAGCATACATCAGCATTTTTGTTACGTCTCATTTTTGGTAACATGTTTACGTTTTGCCCATAGATAAGCATACAGTGTACAGCGAGAGTGTCAATAGTATCAGTAGTAGCCCTGTAGCTGCAATTCGCTGTACATAGTGATCAGCAGGTTTGAACACTTCCCTAGAATGGCTGCCATGGTCAGAGTTCTGACTTTATTCATAAGTTTTGAAGAAACACAAAAGTTCCTTACATATTGAGGGTAATTCAGAGGTTTAGAACATTTTGTATCAATCTGTCACAAACTTCACAGTAATTTCCAATTAGCCCAGCAGTGTTGCTTTTATTTGAACAGAGCAGCATGTAGAGTTATTGAATTAAGCCTGCTAGCATATCACTTAGTCTGGTGTAAGATATAACCTTATTTGTGAGATTGAAACTGCAACACCAATATGTATAAAAAGTTGGATAAAAAAGTTTTTAAAAAAGTCGATTTGACTGGAAGGCCCTTTGGACAATGTTTCAAATGTGTTTTGCTGTGTGTCTTGCTGGAGTTATAGAGTTCCTTTATGATAATTTGAAGGCACTTTTTAATGTGGTGCTAAACTTTTTAATGTGGTGCTACAGTAAATACACATAAATCTGTAGCCCTCCCATCCAATATTATGACCAGCCACATCTGCATTGATGAAAGTCCTGTAATTATGCTGACAGCCCACCCAGATGTCTCCCTAAGGGACTATTGATTACCATTGTTTCCCCTAAGGGGTTATTGATAAACACTTTTCTATTTCTGATTAAGTCACACTCTTCCCTTGATGATACTTTTACTGCCTCTGTCAAAATTGCACACAAAAGTTCCACAAGGCAGCCGCCTTGTCACGGTCTTCTACACATCAAGGACTTCTGTTAATCTGCTTGAATGTTCAGTCCACTGGTCACAAGAGAAAACTAATCTTAGAAAAGGCTCTGTACAACCTGTCTGCAAATGCACTTCTCTAGAATTATGCTGATGATGACGAGGCATACTGTACATCTCACAGCTCTGTCTCTTCAAGAAATGTCATTAAAAAAAGCAGTTCTGGTGTCTGACTCTGAGTGGCTGCTTGTTTCTGCAAAGCTCCAGTATGTATGTACAGCACTGTGGAAAAGTCTAAGGCACCTATGTAAATTGTTTGAAGCCATTTATGTCAGCAGCGGGTTTCTATCTGACAGCAAAAATATTAGTGAACATTAGAATAAATGCAGACAAATGAGAAAGTAGCAAAAAGTATCAAGATTTCTTTTTTTCTAAAAAGTAGTTGATATTTTGTGAGCTGGTTAGAAGAACACAGGTTTGGTTCCAGATTTCTGCTCGATGCCTCCAGTCACTGTGTGGATCTATAAAATTCCATAAGCAACACACCTGATTTAATCTTATGAAGTAAAAAGAGCCAAACCAGGTATTTGATGGGAGCTAGATGTAATACAGGGCTTCCATGAGGAAAGAGGATTGGAAATAGCTAAGAGAACACTTTATCATACATAAAACAACTATTTATGGTTTTAACGTTATTTGTATTTAATGTAATATTTGTGTTTTAATGTTAACTTAACCCTACTGCTCAGTAGTAAACAGCTTTTAAGTAGAATTTTCTCAGGCGACTAAGACTTACACGGTACTGTAAGTATTTATGAATGTTTGTATGCATGTATATATGTATGTATGTATGTATTTATCTATCTGTCTATCTGTCTATCCATCCATCCATCCATCCATCTATCCATCCATCTATCCATCCATCCATCCATCCATCCATCCACCAATCTATCCATCTATCCATCCATCTATCCATCTATCCGTCCATTTCTGCATATTAAATTCCACTATTAATCGGCTTATTCTACAAAACCCTTATAATCATTCAAAACCAATTTTTACTACTAAGATAAATATTATAATTTTCCCATTATTCCTGCATCTATTGGCCTGGATTCAAAACACAGTTAAAATGTTCACAAACTCCATGAATTTAGCTAAAACAGAAAAAACTAAAAACTGTACTGAACAGACTCCACTGTGTGTTTCTATTTACAGAGGTCCTACAAACTTTTTTCAATAAAGTGACCCAAACCTCTGCCACTGATACACAGCTTTGGGAGAAAGCTTTGGTCTCTAACTAAGTTTTCAGTCTCCTCCTATCACTCATTTTGGGCTGCTTTGTGGCCGTATTGATGCGGTTTTGCTTTTGGTGCAGTGTCCTGCTGATTAATGAGCTTGTTTATGCACCTCATCCTGCATAGCACAAAAAAAAACAAAGTAATTTTTGATAGAGTTGATTTTCTGGATGGTTAACTGTAATTTGCCCCAACAAATAACAGACATTAAAAAAACATGTAATGGAAGGAGAATTATGCTTTGACATATACGTGGATTATAATTGGGTTTTAGTGCACTCAGTGATACTTGGCTATGTGATGGATTCTGGCTGGGTGAAAAATGTGCATGACTGAACGGTGCTAGCCATCATTCTTTTTTTATGTGCTCCTTTCTTCCCTTCCTCCCTCCCTCCCTCTCTCTCTCTCTCTTTCTGCTGTTGCACATTCCCCTGCAAATTTCAGTGTGAGGGAATTTTCTGTGAAGAGGATTTCAGTCAGTTTAGCAAAATGGGAGAATAAGAGAATCCCTCTCTTTCACTCTCTCTGTCTCTCTCATTATCTGTCTTTTTCGATCTCACTCTCAGTTTCTTTCTCTTCAACTCTCTCTCTCTTTTGCCACTTGATATCTCTTTCTCACTTTCCCTCTCTTTGCCTCTGTCTCTCTCTCTCCCACTAAATCTCACTTTGTCTATCACTCTATCTTTGTCTATCATCTTTCTCTCTCTATCTTTCTGTCACTGTCTTTGTCACCATTCCATCTCTCTCTCTCTCTCTCTCTCTTTCTCTCTCTCTCACTCTCTCTCTTTCTATCCCTCATCATCATCATCGTCATCTCTCACACTCACTCTCTCTCTCTGTCTCTCTCTCTCTCTTCCTCGCTCTCTCTGTCTCTCTCTCTTTCTCTCTCTCTTTCAAATCCGAAATGCTTAAAATGCCAGTTTGCTCTTCTCTTCCCAAATGTGCTTCTCATTTTCTCATTGGTTCCACTTAAGAAACCACTTGGTTAAATACAGCAGTTGTTTTCTCTAAAATGATGTGCTGTAATTGTCTGCCACTTTGACACCCTGCCAAGTGAAGCTGAAAGCCAGAGGACAAAAGCCTGCCAACTGAATGCTTGACCTCTCTTTGTGGATGCTCATATAGCCTCTGTACCATTCTGAGCAACAATGTAAAGAGCGCATCTGAGTGAGTTCATTCCAGTGTCTCCAGTAATGCATGCAGCCTGTTCTATTGTTTTTGCTCTTTTATTGTAGACGCATGGGAAAAGCAGGGCATTTTTGTTTTTGGGCTTCTTGTCATTGCTTTTAAGTGGAATGGCTGTGCTAATATTGCCTAGTTTGCATGTTTGGTAGTGTGAACAAATAGCAGATTGCTTTGATTAACACTGCATTTACAGCTGAACTCTTTTACAGTTCAATAATGTACCCTTCACTGCTCAGTAGAGTGAGCTATAAATTAATCCAGGACCCATAAAGAGGGTTTTTAATCATCTCGGTAGTATATAATGAAGTACTTACTATAATGGCATTAAAGAGCCCATACCACTGGTGGCCTAGTGATTAGGGCGTTGTCCCTGCAATCAGAAGGTTGTGGGTTTGAATCCCAACACTGCTGGTGGCACCTCTGAGGTACCCTTGAGCAAGGTACCATCCCCACACACTGCTTCCTGGGTGCCCCTTGTTGGTGGCCGCCCCCTGCTTCACTTGGTGAATGGGTTAAATGCAGAGAAAGAATTTCACATTGTTTATGCTGTGCTGTGGTGTGTTTATGCGTGACTATAAGGGGCCACTTTACTTTACAATCCATTCACAACTGTTTACATCCTCATACTGAGTAGCAAAAGCTTTAAGATATACAGTACTGTTCACAAGTCTTAAGCCCCCACTCATTTCTTCATTTTTTGCTTCCAAAGAGCCAGACTTTCTTGTATTTTTCAATATAGCCTTGAATAACTGTTCTCCAGGCTTCCTGAAGGACTTTTAAAGACTTTCATTTTCAGTCCAGTCCCTGAACCTGACCAGTTTCAGAGGAAAGTTTTTTTTGTTTCTTAAGCCACACAGTGACCTACGTATGAATCATTCAAGCATAAAGGCATCCAACTTAAGTCCTGAACCAGTGAAGAAACGTGTGCAGATGATTCCAGATGATCAGGCGGTGATCAGTATACTGGTGGTGCTGAATGCTGAGTGGTTGGAACTCCTTTATCTAGGCTCCTTGTATCTTTAGGCACTTTGTAGCCTGTCACAGTAAAACATTTGTTCCCAGTTCTTTAATTTAATCTACTCATTATACCAAAGATAAGACAGTTTGGCATGCATAAAACAAACTTTAACCCAGTACTGTAGCTTAGTAAATGATCTAGTCTTATTCCTGTGGCACTTTACTGGTTGTAGGCAAGCCCACGTATTGTCATCTCAGTACAATAGTCCAGGGCCTTTACAGATCTGAATGTTAAACTGTTAAACATTTTATTTAATTTTATTGACATTTTATTAAAGGCCCACAATTTATTATATTTATTTTATAAACCACTAAAGTATGTGCAATGTGGCTTTGGTTTCTTTGTTGTTGCCTGTCCATATGATAAACATAGAAATAGTGAATGCTAAAGACCGTCATCTCTGTTTTGAATTGATAATTTTGTTGAACTTGGTTGAGTATCAAACATTTGTATTAGTGTGTGGGTTTTGAAATAAACAAATAAGTTAGTAAAATATGTGCTACTGTATATAAATTTCTTTTCTATACATAATTATGAGAGAGGTTCCCTTTCTTTGCCCCCCCCAAAGAGTTTGTCCATGGCCCTGACTGAAAGCAAAAACATTTTAAATGTTGAATAAACTGTGTTTGGAATTTGGCCCATGCTCTTTCCCTTTCTGAGAAACTGACTTTATCTGTTACTCTCAGAGCACTTAGGACAGATGTGCCAGTCCTGGGGGACAGGTGTTACAGCTGGCAACATGTTTTTGTCATAAAAACATTTGTCTTCGGAGACTACATGTGACCACATGCACACCAGGAGAAACATCTTCAGCTGAACTCAAACATAAAGTCGTAACACGTATTCATTACTGTCCTCATCCTGCATGCATGACTTTTTTTCATCAGGGGACATATTTAAGTGCAGCCAGTCTCTTGTGGCTTTTTCTTTTTCAGTTTTCTGACTGAGCATCTTTGATAAGCAACATAGAGTGTGGCTAGCTCTTTACTGTTGAGCACAAATTGTACTGTTGATATTACATTCCCACCCGTAAGCAAAGAACACAAAGAATACACCTCTCTCACTGAGCAATAGTTACTATTCTTAAGTCACTGATACAAACTGAAGATAGCTAAGGGCTTATATTTGGCAGTTTGAAGTCTTGTTACCTCATAGTACTGTGCAAAAGTCCTGAGCCACCACTCATTTCTTCATATTTTGCTTCCAAAGAGCCAGACTTTCTTTTATTTTTAGTGTAGTCTTGAGGAACAGTTCTCCAGACTTCTTGAAGGACTTTCAAAGACTCTCATTTTCAGTCCAGTCTCTGAACCTGACCAGTTTCAGAGGAATGTTTTTTGTTTGTTAAGCCACACAGTGACCTACGGATGAATCATTCAAGCAGAACAAAGCCATTTAAGTTAGCCTTCAGAACTTCAGAGCGTATTAGTAAAATCTGATTTCAACAAATAAAGATGGTCTTATAAGAATCTGTATGACATCTGCCATGACATGTTTACGGTATGGTCATATCAATATTATGTTGCAGAATTGAACTAAAATGTTGCTGAAATCTGCAATCGGTTAGAAAAGTTTGCAGGCAGACTTTTACCTGATGGTCAGCATTTTAACTCTTTTTATTTTCTTTTTTGTAAGTCAGTTTATTTTCAGTTTTGTAAGTCATTTTGTAAGTCATGATGATACTGACTCTTACATTAGCATTTAAAGCCAACAGCAAACACAAGGTCATGATATTAGTTACATAATATATCTGTGTCACCTTGGATGATAAATGCTCGGATGAGAAAATACATGATGATGCTTAAGTGTCATATTACACATCCTTTCTATCCCTGAGGATGGAAACCAGTGGCATTGCTGATGCACTGCTTGATTCATTAATCCGACGTTGGATTTTTAACCATCAATCTTTTAAATAATTTAATCTGAAAGCAAACCAGTGAAATGGTGTTTCTCATTAGATGACATTGCTCGACATTGTGAAGTGACAGTTTTTTCGGATTACCTGCTGCTAACACGGTGCATGGATTTTAAATGGCAGTCCCCAATTAGCTCCCTGACTACATGCTCAGGAGACTGGCATGCTTGACTAGCGCAGACAGTAATCCTCAGTAATCTGTAGCTTCTCAGCACTTGCTGCATATCAGAAAAATTGGCACTGGAAAATAGGGAAGAGTTTGGGATGTGTATTCAAGTATGTGAATATGAATTATGAGAGGGTATCTGTAAAAAATGATTTTTAGGAAAATGTTTGTGATATGGAGGTTTGAAGACAAAAAGCACATATACACACGCACACACACACACACACACACACACACACACACATACACACACACACATAAGTATCTGTATGTGTGTGTGTGTGTGTGTGTGTGTGCTGAGGATGATGGGAGAACATCACAAGCCTTTCCTTCAACACTGTATGGTTTCAGAATCTGACAACTTGAGAGCTTTATGCAAGGTAACATAGCCTTGTGTGTCTGTTGGGCCCCAGGTCTACAGTGAAAACCTCACTTCTGAATTCATGTCATGGAGCAATTATTATACCTGCTTTTCAGAGTTTGATATCAAAATCTTATCAGCCAGTAAGGTAGAGTAATATTATTATTATTATTATTATTATTATTATTATTATTATTATTATTATTGCTGTAAATTATATTGTGAGTGCATCACTACTTCTAGAACACTGCATCCATAATAAAAAGGTCTGTAAACAACAGCTGTGGTATAAGAGTGTTTCCATAGATTTTTATTGATTTTCATAACCTTTTCCAAATGTAGCACTTCGCTTCTAGCAACAAGGGTTCAATATTATATCAACAGTGGTTTTATGAATTGTAATAATTGCAGAATCCTTTTTTGTGCCTTTTAGAATGATTTGTGAAGATTTGTGAGTTCCATTCATTCCAAAAATACGGAATATCCATTTGTAACAACTTTGCATGTAAATGTTTGAAAACAGATGATGCATAATGTAAAATGATTTTTTTTTTTTAATAAAGGTGGTATTTATCATAATATAGCATTAACATTTCATACATTTTTAAAATATATGTGTAAAAAATGTCTAAAACTCACTTCCAGCAATCTATATCATAAAAAAAAACATTTTTTGTAATGAACCCCATAACAGGTTTTTCATTATAGAGAAGGACCATTTAATTGTGCAAGGATCCATTTAACCATGCAGATGGTTCTTTGAGTTCTCATGGTTCAAGATATAACCAGTGTCTTTGCTCCAGAACCACTGAAGAACCATTTTTTGAAAGAGTGTACTGTTTTTTTTTTTTGCAAACCTCAGTAAAATCATGATACAAATCATATGTTGTTAAAATGTTTTCAAGTATGGTTATGTAGTTAGTATCAAGTAAATACTTAGTATTGTTTATGTTATATGTTTGGCATATCATCCACCCTTTCCAGTAACAGTGATTTTAGAGGATGATACATGAACAGTCATGCCTGTGATTGAGCAGACTCTCATTTCATGGCTTCCATGAGGTAGCATTTTAGGCGATACAGTTCAAATTTCATTTTCTAGCTGTTGCATTTGGAGCGTATTGGATGGGCTAAAAACATACTTGGTGAGCACATGAGTGCTATATTTGGGTGATATGTATTATGGTTTTGATTGCATGACTTAATGCATTAATTTAGTGTGTCAAGGTCTTGTGCAGATCATTTGCATAATCTTTGGCATAAAATGGTTTTGCATAGTTATCAGTTCATACAGTTGGTCGGTTTGTTTGTATTAAATAAATCGGCTGGTTTAGAGCCAAGTTCTTATTCAGTATTCAATTTAACAAGCAACCCATTTTTCAGTGGAAACATACACGCATAGAAAATAATTGATTTAATTCTCTATTTGCATTTTCCTTATCTTGGTTCCTGTTATGGTCTCCTCAGTGGTGACAGGGATGAAGATGTTTTATTCAGAAGCTTGAGTTTTATAACAATATACATTAAAAAACAGTTGTTGCTCTTCAAGTGGTGAACTGACATATAAGTATAATGCAAGTATAAAAAACAGTGTTTAAGGGGCAACTGGGCCATGATTGCTATGTCTGTTGCAAACATGCTTACCTGAATCCCCCAGTTGCTTTTAGCTGGATTTTGTGGATGAGTTATATGTAGAAGGAAGACAGATTTTGTTCTTCTTGTAACTGAATATCTTATTACAACTGCGTATCTGTAGTGACTGTTTTTCAGTCGTTATTATCTTTAACATCAGTGGCCAAGTTTGCAGTTTGGGTTTCTTGAGCACTTCAGGGTTTCTCAAAGGCTGCACGACTCATTTGTGTAATGCATGCTGGGTATTGTAGTGAGAAAACATAGACAAACATAGACATTAAAATTCTATACATTCTTTTATACCAATGAGGTTGACGTATTAACCTTTAGAACACAAGCGGCACAGATCTGTGCCAGAAATGTGAAAAATTGAAAATTGTCGTCATATGGCAAAGAAGTTCCCCTCGGGGTGTCAGACGTCATGCTGAGCTTTTTTTGGTGTTCCTGTGTCACGTAGAACCAAAGTTATTCTAATTTAACATGTAATGATAACAACTATTGGGGTTTTAAAAATGCCCATAAAGGACAAAAACGCTCAAATTCCTTTTATTTTATGCCTTCAAAATAAACGAAAAATACAAGATCTTTGAACCCGGGAGAACTTTTAGAATAGCCCCCGACCCACAAGTGGGTGAGGAAAACCCGCAGAGGGAGGGTGTCCGGAGAGCGGCCGAGCGGCAGTGTGCCGAGTGAAAGAGCAGCAAATGGTGAGCGTGTAGGAGAATAAACACCGGTTTTAGACTGTTTTACACCAGTTATATTTACTGAAATCAGATTTTACTAATACGCTCTGAGTTCTGAAGGTTAAATGCAGGTATAGACTCAAGAATAGTGGGTAACAAATGCACACTTAAAAAGGAAGGTTCCTAAATAGTTCTGGGTTTGGACATTCTAGTATACAGAACATTTACATTACAAAAAAAACATTGTCCCTCTACGGCATTGCTTCACAGAATAACCACTTTTTGTTTTATTTTCAAGAGTGTATTAGTGTTCTTTTTATCCCCTTTTTTCCTGAAATCCACTTAGATCCTTAAATCCACTTCCTAGAGGAGGAGAGTGGATTGAATGAAAATGACATTCCATCAAAGCCAGCCATCCAACATTCTATGCGTCAGTCTATCCTTTTATTTGTCCCTCAGTCCATCCATCCAACTGTATATTTGTTTATCTATGTATTTATCTATGCATTAATCCATTCAGCCATTCATCCATCCATCCATCCATCCATCCATGCGTCCATGCATTTGTCCATTGGTCTGTCAGTCCATCTTTCCTGTCCATCCATCCATCTCTATCCATCCATCCATCCATCCATCCATCCATCCATCCATCCATCCATCCGTCCATCCATGCGTCCATGCATTTGTCCATCAGTCTGTCAGTCCATCTTTCTGTCCATCCATCCATCTCTATCCATCCATCCATCCATCCATCCACAACCAAATTCCCTTTAAGACAGACTCAAACCTCAAGGAGGGAGCTGAGGATATATTAGAAGGGATGGAGATAAAGAGCTGTGAAGGACGGAAGGAAAGAAAGAAAAAGACATGAGAGACAGGAAACAGTCAGGATAAGCAAAAGTGATAGAAAGAGACATGGGTGATGAGAGACTGGGGCAGAAAGAGAGAAAGAAAGATGGGGTGATTACTGTCTGTCATGGAACAATTTAGGCAGGGTGGGGAGCAGATTTAAATTAAGAAGGCAATCTGGTGAGGGAGGCAGGAGATAAAATTTCTCTGCTGGAGTGTTCAGCTCAGTCAGTACTGCAATAAATGGATCTGTTCTGATGTGCTCGCTTTGATGCCATGGCTGGTAAACCGAAGAGAGAGAGAAAAGACGGACAGATTAGAGAAAAAGAAAGCACAACAAAAGACTAAACGGAGGGGAGCAGTTGAATCTTTCTACTTTTCCTTCTATTTCTTTTTATATCTGTGTTGTTGACCTTGTGCCTGTTTATTTATAGTCTCAGACGGTATGTGGATGTGCACTCAGAGCTTGGTTTGGGGCGCTTTTCTATTGTTATTTGAAAGTACACAGTACCATTTATATTGAACGCTGTACATTCAAAATTGGTTAAAAACACACATACACGGACCATGCCAGCGAAAGAGAGACACTGAGAGACAGAAAGTACTTTTTTATATTCATTTTGAGTCTGACCCAGAGGCATGCTATTCCCAAAGCACGGAGAGTGAGCGAGAGAGGGAGCAAGTGAGGAGAGAGAGTAGTTGAGAGGAGAGCGCTGTGTGGAGGCTGAGGTGAGGACACAGGGCCGAGTCATTAAAGCATTCCACCGAGTGCAAATTTGGTGCTGTGCTCTGTGATGGCCATGAGTCAGGTCTGCTTAAAGACTTCCACAGAGCCCTAAAATCTTTTCATTATGACTTAAAAGTGCTAGGAAAATCTTCCTGCAATCTGCTGTGGATCTAGAGCTTGTGCAGTCTTATACAGAATGAAAGCCTCTTATAAACCCCAAATGTTTTTTTGATAAATGTCATCAAAAAAAGAAAAAATAGACCAAAACTAAAGATAATGAGGATTTATAGAATATTAAGGTTCTGGGTAAAAGTTATTATAAACAGCTCTTCAAAGAACCTTTATAAAATGGTTCTGTATGAAATGCACTCCCTGTCCTGGTCTTGTTTTTCCTTTTTCTGTCACTGCCTGTCCCACACGCTGTCTGTTGACATTTCCAGTCATGCCCCATGTTTGTTTTCGGTTCCCAAGAGTTTATGATTTGATTTTGTCACACCCTTCTCCACGTGGTTTCTTTTCCCTGGCTCTGCCCCTGTCCTACCCTCCTGTTTAGCGCTTGCACCTGTCTGTTTGCAATCACTCCTTGTTCCCAGCTGTTCCACGTTTATCTGTGTGGATTTATACCCCTACCTTTGTGTTCGTTCCTCGTTGTTTGTGTTTTTGTTTCGGTTCATTTTGCATTTATTAGTTTTTTACTGCATTTATTGCTAGCTTTTACTTCTTTTGTGTTGCTCAGTTACAATAAATTCATCTCTTGCACAGATGTCCACCCCCAGTCATTCCTATGAACTGTCACACTGTAAAGCATTAATTCTCAAACCAGTTCTTCGGTCCATTCTGATAACAGCACCTCTTCAATGAATAGTATAAGTGCATGTATGTGTATGTACATGATGAACCCTTGCCCGAACGCTGTAGGAGACAAGTATCTTGTCATCAGTGTTGAATATTTGATTGTGTCCCTGATGGTCCCGTCAAAAACGTGGATTGCATGAGGGTGGACTGTGCAGTTATTATGTCACACGACTCTCATTAGCCCTCTGGCTTTGCTTTCATCAAAAAGGAGCAGAGGGAAAGATAGAGAAATAGAGAGAGAGAGAGAGAGAGAGAGAGAGAGAGAGAGAGAGAGATAGCAGAGATAGAGATAGACAGAGAGAGATAGCAGATCCAGTGACAACATGAAAGAGTTGGTCTTTTTTCAGGCTTGGGTTTCTCTGGGAAAGCATGTCCTCGCCATGGGGTGGAGGTCAAATGTCTGGAAATCCATCCTGCCCTTCCAAATCAATTCCCACAACAGTCATCAACACCCCACGTCTGATGATTCGGTCGCGTCAGTTTCTGAGCTTTGCGATTTTTCTGACACCATTACATGACTTTAGTCCAACCTCCAGGTATGTCTCCTTCTGTTCTATCTGTGAGCAGCTCCTCGGTACAGAATGGCAGTGTATTTTCCAGTAGAAGTCTATTATCTCTGAGGAAATTGGGGAGATGATCTCATAAGTGTTATTCTGTGTCTGAGCAGCTCTCTTACTATAAACTGACACATTTACACTTATACCTTTCACCTTTTGTACTCCCCCCCACACACACTCACTCTTTCTCTCTCTCTCTCTCTCTCTCTCTCTCCCTCTCTCTGTCATTTTCAACCACCCTCCCTGCACAGCATAAAATCAATTCGACCTGAGCTTTCCTGGGAAGCAGTCATCTTTTGTATGTGAGGGAAAGTGATGCAACGTTCAAACCTAGATGTCACACACTGTCAGTCTGTAGGAGCACTTTAAAGGTGTGTGTGTGTGTGTCTGTGTGTGTATGTGTGTGTGTGTCTATGTGTGCATTTGTATGGGTTGTGGGCCATGTTAGGTGACCTAGATTTATAACTGAACATTCCTGAAGCACCACAGTGTCAAAAGCATGGCTGGAGCGGGACCCTGGTTATAGCACATGAAAATGACATTACACTGGAGTGACACATATATGTGCATGTATGTGTGTGTGTGTGTGTGTGTGTGTGTGTTTGTGTGTGTGTGCGTGCGCTCATGTGTCTGTTTGGGAGAGAGAGGGAGCAGTGAAGAGGTAAATCAAGAACTGAACACCACAGTGTCTCTTTTATAAGCAGTACCTGGACCTATTTCAGCTCCAGAGTCAAACCCCTCAGTGCCCCCTCAGCAGGCTCCTCCATGCTGTGGAGGTGGAGGATGCAGCAGTTTTCTTTAGCTCAAAACACTCAGCCAGGAGAAGGAGGTCCTGGACCAGTCAGGTGAGAGGCAGATGAGAAGGTTTTTGAGCATTTTTTTGTAAACCTAAACCTTTTCCAGGGATTAGAAATGGCTTATAGAATAAAAATGCCAAGAAAAATCAGTTTTAACAGCAATAAATAAAAAAAGAAACCTCAAGAGTCATGAACCAAGAGAAATGGTGAAAATAAAATTTCCTAGAGAAAATTTGATTTTTTTTTCTTTTCCTGTAAAGTTACCACTTT